>WSFP011417980.1:0-23426 GCA_009831015.1 Picea engelmannii
GAAGTTTTGACAGTATATGTACTCTTTGATCCAACATGCAAGAATAAAGGAAACCATCTCGTTGAATGAGGCTTTACAGATATTAACTGCAATAATACCCTTATAACTTTTGTTGCAAATTGTTGCAGACTTGCTGCCACGATGAATATTTCTGTAATGTTGGGAAATGGGAATCGATATCTATATGATCTTCTAGCATGTGAATTTTAATAAAAACTCCTCTGTGGTTTTTGTTATACTTCTGCGTTGGCTTTGATTTGATTTGTATGTTCTTGTTTCTATGTTGGTCGCATGGAGCTGAAACATGGGAGCAAGAGCTAGCCTTGGTGTTTTCCTTGCTGGCGGTGAATGACACTTATCTATTTTTCCTTTGAATGCTCAAAAGCTTTGATCTGTATAAGTGTATAACAAGTGGCCTACAATTTGTCACTGGCCTCAACACCTGGGCGCTCATTAGACACTTTGCTCGACAGTTGTAAGCTTTGTTTGACTGATAGTCTTTTGTTTGATGTTGATATTGAGTCCCAAAGCTTCTCACTCTTTGTCAATAATTCCTCAAGGTGTGCATGCATAAGACAGATATGGTCACTATAACAATTGCCAAAGTTTCCTTTTGATATTTACAACAGTAAGCACTTTCACCAGCTTACTTGTTGCGGGGAGTACACCTTAACCGTTGAAACCGGAGGCTTTCACCAACTAACTTCAACTTCACAACATACGTTAGCTGTTGAAAATATTTTTCTCAAAAATTTGAAAATATCTTTTGAGGATCAATTTATTTCTAAGATAAAATCTTAAATCCTATGTTTTGAAACTTCTAAAATCTAAAAATTTATAAAGAATCCTATTAATGACCACGCTATCACCTAAAAAATGAAAAACATTGACTTATTCATTTTGGGAGCTAATGGTTTCAAGAGATGATACGGCTAATGATACTGATGGTGATGATGGTAGTCTATGTTGATGCTACCAGGTGAATGGTATGTTTGTGCTCAAGACCATTACTTGTAATACCTCCCTAGCTAGGAGGGAGTGTTGATATTATGGTAGCCGCGGGAGGTATTTACATCCACGTGTAAACCTGACGAGAATAGAATACTCCAGAAAGCAAGAAGAAACCCTAATGAGTTAGATAATAATCCTAGAAGACATGTCGGCTCAAGAGGATAATTTATATTAGGTTATTAGCATCCAAGAGAAGAAGTCGGCCAAAAGAATTAATATATACTGAACAGACAGATACCCAGAATGAGAAATCGGCCCAGGCAGTTAGCCAAAATTAGTATAAATACAGGAGGCTAGTTCTCATTCTGGCAGACAGTCTCATAATTGTAGAGCAACAACTTTTGCACACTACAGTGCCCAGTCCTGTGCGCAGGTTTGAGGAGAGCTTCCATTGCAACTGTTGCAACTAACATAGCATGTTTGGCTTGGAATATATCTTGGTTAGGGTTTAGACTATCTAATCAGCTCTTGTCGATGCACTATCCTTGGGGAAAGGTGTGCTACCCTTTGTTTGGCTATCTAGCCTAGGGTTTTCTTCCAGAATGATTCTTTATCAAGGTTAAGGTGCTTGGAGGGTGGATTCGGCCTATGGTTGGGTGACAATAGTATTGTCAATGGTAAAATGAGCACATCCATTATATTCTAACATGGTATTCAGTTGATAGAATGGATGTAACACTTTTTTGCAATGATATAAATCAGACATTTATTTGCACGACAAATGAGAGAGGATAGGTTGGTCCATCATTATGAAAGAGGTTATGCGTAGAGTTTATATATATATATATATATATATATATATATATATATAGTTAATGGGGAATCGTTCTTTCATATTCAATATCGATCATTGATGGGGAATCATTCATTAATATTCAATATTGATCGTTGATGGAGCATCATATATATGCAACATAAAAAAAAGTATTAGGTTATTGACTCAGATGTTCACATGATTTAAACAAATTGTGTCTCTCACATGTAGATAGTCTCTTCTGATGCTCCATACCATAATGATAAGCATCATGGACCTACAATCGATCAATGTTAATTATTATTGGCATACTTTTAATATCTCATGTTATGTTTACATGGAGAATCATGGAAACCAATGGAACTTCCCTCGAACCCCCGCCAGGGGGTCCTCCAAAATATTGTCGTTGTCCCCCACTAGTGATATATGTGGAGGGGGGAATCCACAAAACACCCCCCATCAGGAAATGGGACCCAAACACGGCTGAAACAAGACCTATGGATCATGAACATAATCATGCTCCACAACAAAAAATTCCTATCACGAGTAGGAAGAGGGGTGTATAGTCGTTGTTTCTTAATGGAGGGTTTGAAAATGGCACAGGAAGTGCATGATCTGATAGACTTGTTGACATCTTGTCAAATCTTTGGCCAATAGAAATTATTTTGTAGTACTGGGACTGATTTTCCACGCTAAAGTGTCATGTCTCCCTACTATAATGAGCTTCCCGGATAATCTTTGCACACTCTCTTAAAGGAACACAGAGATGGCTCAAATGGTATATCAGTCTAGCCCAGAGATGAACTTATGGAAATGGTTTTCCTGCACCTAATGTATGATAGGTAACAATAAATTCAGAGTTGTTGTTGTATAATTGTGGCCACTTGGCTGTCTCATGCCCACAGAAGTTCAAAACATTGGTTAGTGCCACAACTAGGGGTTAACTGAGGAAATCTACAACATGGTTGGTGTTTCCCTTCTTTTACTTGATGTTCAAGTGGAATTTTTGTAGGTACATGGACCACTTATGATGGAGGTAATTTTGTAACTTTCCTTATGTTTACATGAATTGTAGAGGCATGTTATCAGTGTGGCTAATCATTTCCTTCCCCAGAATGTAATGCTTCCATTGTCGACATGCCTTCACAATGGATTACAAATCTTTTTCGTAGGTGGGGTATCTACAAACAACATCATATATATTTTCATTGTGATAGGCTATCATACTCCCCTACTAAGTGAGGACTGCACCTATAGAATAATATGAAGCATCTGTATCAATCTTAAATGGTTGTTGTAGGTCTGGAAGAATGAGGATTGGTGATGAGAAAACATGAAATTTCAAATCCTCAAATTATTTATATTGGGGCACGAACCACATAAAATTAGCCTTCATTCCACCCTTGGTCACCTGTTTTAGGGACTAAGTGATATGAAAGAACCCCAATACAAATCGTTGATAAAGTTTGTGAGGCCCAAAAAATTACGGGGCTCGATCATTTTCTTCAGGGTCGACCAGTCACGAATGACTTGGATATTGGATGGATGCACATGTATGCCCTAGTCATCCACTATGTATCCCAAATATTGTATTCACTCCATGTCGAAGGAACACTTATCCAAATTGACATATAACTTTTGTTGTTGTTGGGTGCCCAATACCTGTTGAATATGCTCCAAATGTTCCTTCCAAGTTTTGTTGAAGATGAGGATGTAATCCAAATATACAATCACAAAGGAGTTTGTGAATGACCATAATATATCATACATCATCCGCATGAATGTAGCTGAGGCATCATTCAAGTTGAGAGGCATGACCAACCACTCAAATAGGCCTTCTTTAGACTTTAATGTTGTCTTCCACACACGTTTTCTCAATCGACACCTAGTGGTATCTGGACTTTATATCAATATTGCTGAAAAAATTGTCTCCCTTGAGCTAATCGATAAGATCATCAATTCGAGGAATTGGGTACCATTTCTTGACTATGATGTTGTTCAGGGATATGTAATCAATACAAAGTTTCCATGTCCCATACTTCTTCTGTACTACAACAATTGGGCTCCTGAAAGGTGAGGATCTTGGTATAATGTGGCCATTAAGAATTGGCTCTTGGATCTCACGTTTAATTTATTCATTCTCCATAATAGAACATATGTATACAGAGCCGTTAGGAAGAGGATAACTAGGTGTTATATCAATGGTGTGGTTTACCTAATAGTGCACAAACACCCCAGTAGGTGAGGCAAATATGTCTTTGTACTCCACTATTATTTTTTCCATCTTTTGCTGCTAGGCATAGAAACCCTATGCAAAGGTTTTGGTAGTTGAAGTGACCTTATATTCACCTCCCAATTAAACCATATAGAGGAAAAATATCTTGGTTTTAGATACCACCTTTCTTCATTGCCTCGCGAAGATAAAAAAAGAGCATAGTGTTTGGGACTACTTTCGGTACCATGTAGATTTGATCTCCCAAAGTAATAATGACACTATGGGGCCTAGATTTATAAAAAACATGATGCTTCCACATATATGGTTGTCATAGAAAAACATCACAAAATTAAATGGGGGACACATCACACAATACCTCATCTTTGAATGTTTTGATTCCATAGTGCAGGAGACATTATTGGATGACATAGATGTCCCATCCCTGGATAAGCCAACTGATGGTGTATGTCTGCGTATGTGGTGTCATTGTCAGGTTCAATCTATGTTGAGGTCAATTTATTTTGGCTACCACTGTCAACAATGAAATGGAGTGGGGTTCTCTTCACCCACATTTGTGAGTGGAAAAGGAGTTCCCCTTCTTTAGGCTCCTCTGGTTCCTCTGGTTGGTCTTTTGTGGTAGCAGCAATGATAGTGGGTTCTACATCAATAATCTGTCTTCCCTTTTCTAGTTATGAATCAAAATTTGAGTCAACATATAACCCTAGGGTTTTTGTCTCAGCCAAAAAAGATGGTTTGGAGCAACATTCATTAGTATTGTTCCAAGGGATTTTGTGGAACTCACAAAATTTTCCTATGTCGTTCTTTGACTTCCCATTTCCCTTCTTTTCTGGTGGCTTGGGCTGGTTATCCTGGGGTTGGCCATCCTTGCTCCATCCTTTAGCTTGGGAGTTAGGGACACCCTTACTATACTTTGGTTGTTTCAGATTTGCAGACCGAAACTCCCGCTTGTTTTTTTGCTTGAAATTCTGCTTGATTTTGACAGCATATTGGTAAGTGACTCCCAACGATGAGATGTCTATAAATTCCATTTAATTTTGGATGTACCTGTCTAGATCCCCACAATATTTTAGGACCAGATGACACTCAGAGTCTTTTATACCCAGCTTGGTGTTCAAGGTATGAAAATTATTGGTGAACTATGTCATTATTTGGCCCGCTCTTGGCACAATGTGGTCCATCGCGTTTACTAGTCATCATAACTTCCAATAGGGTAATATTATTCCTTGAGGGCATAAAAAAAATCCTCCCAAGTGGGTCCTTACCCAAAAATTACACACTCATCCTCGACATGTTTGTCACATTAATTCTTCCACCAATATATGACATGGGTAAGGGACTTAAGGAGCAAAAAGATGATCTTTTCACTGTTGGAAAAATTGTGGACAAAGAAATAACCCTCTAACAGATTTAACCAATTTTCTAAAGTGTTGGTGTCTATCCGGCCTTCAAATAAAAGAATATCAAAGTTAGCGTGTACCTTGAAGGGCATTGCACCTCTGAACTGACTGTTGTTTGAAGGTACCTCCATTATTTTCGGCAACCGTTGAAGGATCTGGGCGTAATTATCCATCATTTCATTCCTCTATCATGTGAGGTATTCCCCGAGTAATAGTTTGAAAGGTTCTCTTTTCTTGTCGTCCCTCTTTTATTTTTCCATGGAAGGTTTCTTGGGTGTGTGAGAGCGGTTTTCCTCAAGAGAAACAAGCTCGAGACCCTCTATACTCGAACCTCTTCGGGGACATGCACTACGAATGACAAGGAGCAGACTGATCTAATACCATTGATTCAGATTATTTTTGAGGAACGATATGAAGGAAGAAATATAACATATATATAACAAATAAATACACAAAGATATGGCAAGGAACACAATAATACAGTAAAGCTCATATTCTATTAATGATTGTGTGAAATACAAAACACTATAAAATTAAAAAACACGCAAGCTATCTTGAATGGTGGTAGCTTATCTCTAAGAAGAGATGTGTCGGCTACACTCATTCACAAGAAGTTGATTACAATGAGGTTCTAAAGGATTTTTTAACATAAATCATAAATGAGAAAACCCTAAATATAAAAAACCTAACACTAAGAGATGAAGCGCCAAAAGTCATGTGGGTCCCGATGGGGTAAGCTGGTATATCAACTTCCCAGGGTAATATATTTTTCATATGATCTTCATTTCAGGCACATGATAACTCATTGGAAATAACTAGAGGACTACATATGTTGTTGCCACACTCTGGCTAAATCCTAACAATGTTGTTGTTTTTCTTCACTTGCAAGCTCATTTATGGAATTCCCAATTCCAACAATAAGTGCTTCATTCGGTTGAGCCTGGATTCTTCCCTCACTCCTCAATAGAACACAACTTGCTTGGTTTCTCCCAATGAAATACTTTCTTCTTGATTTTATGAAGTGGGTAAAAATGCTTATTCTTTTTCCATATGGTATACTCAAACACCCAACCAAACAATGGCCTAGGTAGCCAACAGAGAGGAACCTTTCAATGGAATATATTCCTGTCTTTATCTGGAGAAAGATAGAAACATCGTTCTGTAGGATGTAGATGGTAGCTTTGTATGGAGTACCAACAATAGTAACATGAATGCAAAAAAGGTTCTTCTTCTAGAAATGTGAAATCTGGTGGTACGCATCTCTCCAGGTGATCAGTTTGTGTGGGGAAGATTCTAGTATCTAGCCAATACTCTTCTTCCTCTGCAAGCTCTCAATAACAATGCAACATAGTTAATATCCAGATTAGGAAAATCCATGTTTAGTCGAGGGCACTATCGTCTCTTTTTCGACTGCGACAACATTCTTCAACTCTTTTTTGAATGCGACAAAATTCTTCAACTAATGTACAATGGATCAAGCATATTGAGAAAATATCGGTCTGCTCCTTACTATTCAAGTTCGAGCAGAGGAAATCATACACACAACAACAATGGATTTATTCAACTCTTCTCCACATTCATATGAAAAAACTAAATTCAAAATACATAAGACTAGATATTTCTCTAGAACACTCCATCCTTCACCTACCTAATAAATGCATATCCACCTATGTAATGTAAGTGCATTTATGATGCATATCAGCCATCTACTTGGTCAAACAAGTGAGAGAAATTACCCCATTCAACACTCCCCTTAATTTAAACCATTACAAAAATTAGAACAAATAAAGTCTAAGTGTTGTCTCTAAAATTCAAAATTATTTTTCCCAATGGTTTGGTAATATATTTGTGAATTGTTCTTTCAAACCAAAAAATGGTAGCATAATGCTACCATTGTTGAAAATCTCGCAAATGAAGTGATAACGAGTGTAATGTGTTTACTCTTGCGGTGAAACACATGATTCTTAGATAATGCAATTGTTGAACTGTTGTCACAAAATATAGGAGTTGTCTCCTCTTCAAGTACATTCACTACTTCTGCTAAAGAAATTACAACGATGAGTTGTTTCTTAGAAGACAATGAAATTAGAGCTGTACCCAACATAAATGTGTACCCTAAAGTACTTTTCCTATCATCAATGTTACATGCAAAATCACTATCTGGATATCCAACAAGTGTGTCATCTTCTAAATTGGAATAACAAATTCCATAATCCGTTGTACTTGCAATATACCTCAAAATTCCTTTTCCAACTTTCCAATGAGATATTTTAGGATTTCCCATAATTCTTGAAATTAAGCTCATTGCATACATGATATATGGTCGGGTATTTGTAAGGTATATGAGGTTGTTTACAAGACTCTTATACAAAGTATAATCGATTGTTGTTCAGTCATCTTGTTTACTTAGTTTTGAACATGTTGCAATTTGTGTATCTGTTGGCTTGCATTTGTTCATTTTGATCATTTTCAAAATATCTGTGACCTAATTTTGCTTAGAAATAAAAATTTCTTTTTTTAGATTGTTCAACTTCAATTCCCAGAAAATACTTTAGAAGACCAAGATCAATCATTTCAAATTCACATTGCATGGCTTCTTTGAATTCATTCAACAACAAATTTCCTGTCTAAATCATGTCATTAACATAGAGACAAACTATCAAAATATTACCTTTTTGGTCTCTTTTGGTGTAAATCCTGGGTTCATTACTACTCCTGTTGAAGCCATTGATGAGAAAAAAAGAATCAATGCAACTGTACCAAGCTCTTGGACCTTTCTTCAAACCGTACAATGCTTTCTTCAATCTGTACAATGTGTACTCTTTACCTCTGATTTTAAATCCTGGTGGTTGATCCACATAAACTTCTTCCTTTAAAATTCCATTTAGAAACAACAATTTAACGTCCATTTGATAGACTGACCATTTGTTTTGGTCTAAAACTACCAGATTTCTCTGACAATATCCAAACATGCTACAAGAGAAAATGTTTCTCCATAGTCAATATCGGGTTGTTGAGCAAGCCCTTTTTCTACAAGTCTTGCCACAACCAAGTCACATATGAGCTTTATACTTTTTGGGCATATGACTGTGACAAATTTACATTTGTCAATATCAAAGGAAACATTATATTTTTGGTCATTTGTATTCTAGCTATGATTTTCTTACTTGGCGGTTTGTCCAAGATTGTACACTTGCAACCTTAAAAAATGACTCTATAACCATGTTCATTCATATGTCCTAGACTCATTAGATTATGTCTAAGATTAAGTACATAATAAACATCATGAATATCCTTATTTTCATCTTTCTTGGTCAATACAAAAATTACACCCTTGCCTAAAACATTCTTTTGATAATCATCTCCCAATTTAATTTGAGATGTGATAGAGCTATCTAAACTACAAAAATAATCTTTGTTACTTGTCATATTATTTTTGAAGCCACTATATAACAACTAGAAATCATGATTGTTTCTTGCTTCTTCTATGACTTGGCATGAGAAGAACATTGATTCAATTATTCCTTCTTCAGTGTTGGTAACATTTTCTCTTCCCCTATTAAGATATGCTTGCTTCTTTCCGCATCCAGTTTTGTAGTGACCAGATTTCTTGCAATAATAAGAATGGATCCTTGATTTGTCAGTCCATCTTGGTTGATTGAAATTTATTCCTCTCCCCCTTTGGTTCTTAGAGTTTCTTTGTGTCTATTCTGACTGTTCACTTTTTTCTGAGTATTCTGAAGTTGACCTCTCTCATTTTTTAGAGTGTCCTCTGCCTTGTTTGCCTCTGCTTCTATTCCCTTGACCTCTGCCTCTACTTATGGAGGCTTGAGACTGAAATGTGTTCTCCAAATATTTAGCATTTCGACTGAACCTATTCTCATGAGTTAATAGAGATCCCATGAGTTCTTCAACTGTCATTGTTGACAAGTTTTTAAACTCTTCTATGGTGACCACAACCATATTAAACTTATCAAGAAGGCTTCTGATTACCTTCTCAATGAAAATTTTATCTTTAATGTATTCTCCATGCATGCGCAACTGATTGACGATGCTCATCACATGGGTCATGAAATGATCCACATAATTTGAATCCTTCATCTGAGGAGTCTCAAAAATATACCCGAGTGTCTGCAACTTTGCATTTTTGACTTTATTTGTGCCCTAATAGGATATTTTGAGAGTATCCCATGCATGTTTGGAATAATTTGTTGTTTCGGATTTCGGGAAAATATATTCCTTTAACTCTTGATGGATGATCCATAGGAATTTGTTGTCATTTTTCCTTTTTTCTGCAACAACATTTCTCTATGTATTTGTCATTGCTTGTAGATCGACTAGATCTGGTTATGTAAGCCCATTAACTATTGCTTCCCAATAATCTTTAGATCAGAGAAAATTTTTCATTTTGATAGAACAAACATCATAAATTTTACCTGTTAAAATCAATGCTCATGACAGTTTTGGACTGCTGCTAGACACCATGGAACTTCTACTGGTAGTCGACTCCCCCTTCTTGATGTAAATATTGACTTTTTCTTGCCTTAAAAACAACCAAAACATTTATTAGGGTCATTCCATGGAACACTCTTTATGGGATACCTCCTTCTCCTAGTCGCTCTGTGTACACCAATAGGGGGAGACCACCTCAAAAAACTCAAAATTTTGAAGGATTTTTCCTCAAATGTTTGCACCAAAACAAACATAAACGCTCCTCTTTTTGCTGTGGGTTGACCAAGATCTAAATTTATCTGCAATAACCTACAAATTTCTCTCCTATCTTCGAAGCTTCTTAGTACTGCTCTGATACCATGCAGAGGCAAGCATACAGACATAACAAAAATGGAGTTGTTCAACTCTTCTCCACATTCATATGAAAAAATGCAATTCAAAATACATGAGACTAGATATTTCTCTAGAACACTCCATCCTTCACCTACCTAATAAATGCATATCCACCTATCTAATATAGGTGTATTTATGATACCTATCACCCATCTACTTGTTCAAACAAGTGGGATGAATTACTCCATTTAACACTTACACTTACCTCGCGAACTTTGTGAACGGGAGAAGAACATACAATAGCAGCCGCCAAGTGGTGTTGGATGCAGGCCTAGAATTTCAAATTTACCTTACCTGTCAAATGAAGATTTGATGAGAGTTATTTGTTTTTTGTGCCTTTCATTTCACGTTTTAAGAAGATTAGTAGATTCATGAGTGTCAATTTTTTTCCTCTAATATACAAAAATTTGTAACGAAAACCTCTTAATGGAAAAAAATATAAAAATAGGTTACAGTTGAAATGAAAGAGAAATGGTATTTCAAACTTTTCAAAGCTTGCAATCTAAGGATAAACCTATAAAATACTAATAATAAACATATTCATGACTATAAAGAGTTTAAAAATATTTGAACTCGGACTATAAAAGGTTTAAAAATATTTGAACTCGGACTATAAAAGGTTTAAAAATATTTGAACTAACTTAGATTAATAGATTACCAGAACTTCAAAAGAAGAAATACCATTTGTTTTGTTGGTGAAATAGAAACATAGCTAAAACATTTCCACCAAATTCATTGCAAATTGCAAGCCATCTGTACTATTGTTCTCATCCCAAGGTTTACATCTAACCTTCTTGTCGTGAGTAAATCAGTGAACTGTAAAAGGACTAAGAGTAAGGAAACATCAAATTCCATTTACTGTTTCATTTAATCTTAGAATAAACCTCTGTCAAGTTTGAACATATGCCATGTCCCTCAGGTTATACAATAGAGCTTAAGTAAACTAAGTAACTACTATAAATTATGATGGGTGCCTTATCTAGTGGAATGCAATTTGACGGGTTCGAATTTTATTTGATAATAAATGTTGGTGTGTAGATTTGGTATCTACCTATCAAATACGTCTTAAAATGAAAAAAATTAATCCCGTGGGATGTCAAATTCCAGGTCTGGTTGGACGTATTTGGTAGTTTCATGTCGAGTGACATATTTAAATTTAATGTGTTAGACTACAATGAAGGACACAAGAGAAGATTGACTTTGGACATTGATGAAAACCTCTGACTATATAGCTTGGTGGAAGAGACACATAAATGGAACATTGTTTGGATGGCTATTCCTCATCAATGTTCTATTCATGGATTCTATAGAATCAATTGTCTTTGCATATACACTCCCAAGCCCGGTTGTATATGTCCCCTTCTTTTTCACATGAATGATTCCACCAATTGGTTTCAAGGTTGCGAGTGCACTAAACAACTCGGTGCATCCAATACAAATATTATTTATCTTCCACATATAGATTATTATGGATACGATCTAAATTTTTAAACTGGGATCATGTTTGAAGGCTGTAAAAGTTGGTGCATGAATGCCAACTAGTGTGAATTTTTTTTGTAGAAAATGGATGACATTGGAAATTTATACCCTAAGGATTTACTTGTCAGTGGATATCGATCTCCCAGTCAACAAAACCACATGTATATCAATTTTTCCAGCAATGATTCTTCTGTTTCAAACTCTACTAGCGCGTCTTAGCTTTTTCCATTAAATTTTTCAGCTTTGAGTCCCAATGTTTGTGAGGTGGGAAATATCGGATCTACAATGCCCAGACAAACTCTGCGTAGCGTAGCTACAAAAGACTGCATAGTTAAAATCTTTGATGCTGAGTTCTCAGGACTTACTGCGCAGTTCCCAGACTACACATATATTGTGCGTTGTGATGATAACACTTAGAAAAGTAATTTATGAAATAAACTTAACATTGTGTTACTCTTAGCACATAAACTCATATATATCCTTTCATTGCAAATTCAAGAACTTATAAACTAGCTTAATCTTGAGAAGAAGTAGAGAGAATATATTTTGAAGTGTTTCAACACAAAAAAAAGCTCAGAAATATACAACCACACACATACTTAATATATTACCAACATGAATACTTCACAGGGTTACATAATATGAAAATATGTCGAGCTTCAGCTCCAACTACTTCTGCAGACTTACAAAAAATACAGAGCTTGTGCTCTCAGACTTCTCCAACTACCTTCATAGTTGTTGTTGTTTCTAACTATCAAAAAAATCTCTATGTATGTGTGTATCAACTCTTTAGAGACTCAATAATAAATAGATTAAGACTGAGACTTCATGTAGAAAATAACTAACTCAAACATTTACGAAGACAATAACTTTGAATGACTCTATTTGCATAGTAGATCTCGAGAAAGATAAAATATCATCTCATTTAATATCTCTCCTTCTAACACTCCTCCTTGCCATGACTGACTGAATAATTGTCCATCTTTCTGTGACAGATCGATTCAACATAAGCGTAAATCTCACGACTTGTAATTAATATCTCCAACACTCCCCCTTAATTATAAGTAGGTGGGATTACAAAATACAAAAATTACATCAAAAACTTAAATTGACATGAACTGTCAAATATTTGTGACTATGCCGACTACTGGAAAACTGCGTAGTTTATAAAATGCATCTCTTGCTAAAGATTTTGTAAATATATCTGCAATTAGTTTTTTAGACATGCAAAATTCTAAACAAATTTATTTGTTATTCACCAATTCTCTGATAAAATGATACCTTATATCAATGTGCTTGGTTTTCTTATGAAGCGCATGATTCTTGGATAGAATGATGGTGGAATTGTGTTCACGTAACATTGTAGTTGGTTCATGTTGTTCCTTCAACAAATCTTTTAACATTATTCTTATCCAAATAGCTGGACAAGTTGTGCTTGTAGTTGCAACGTACTCAACTCCAGCTGAAGAAAGAGTCACAATGGGATAATTCCTTGATTCCCATGACACTACACATGTTCCAATATAAAATGTTTACCTAGAGGTACTTTTCCTATCATTTATGCTTCCTCCATAATCACTATTTAATTAAATAGTGTGGTATCCACTTTGGATCCTTCATCTTCCTTGGTTAACTTCAATCTTGTTACGACAGGTGTTGGGGCTGCTTTGGAATTTATCATGTTGAATCTTTTCAAGATTCATGTGCATATTTAGATTTTGAAATGAATATACCAGCTTTGGACTTGTGAACTTCAATGCCCAAAAAATATCTCATAAGCCCCAAACTAATGATTTAAAACTCATGCTTCATGTCTGAATTAAATTCTTCTATGCCAAAATCACCCGTAAAAGTCAAATCATCTACATATAAGAAAACAATTAACATATTACCTTCCTGATTTGCTTTGATGTACATAGTTGTATCACAATCACTTCTTTCAAATCCATTTTGAGTGAGATTGGAATCTATCCAACTGTACCAAGTTCTAGGAGCTTGTATGCTTTTGTTTCTTCAGAGTACCCAACAAATATACATTTTTTTCCCTTTGTTATCTAACTTCTTTCTCAACTCATATGGAACATGTGTGTATACGACAAAACCAAAAACTTTTAAGTGTGCAATATTATGCTTCATATTTTTCTAAGCTTCTTGAGGAACTTTGTTTTTCACACTCTTTTTTGGAAATATTTTCACGATGTACACTGCAGTTGCTACTACCTCATCCCAATACTCATTTGAATTTTTTTTGGCTGCCAACATATTGCACACCATCTCCATGATGGTTCGATTCTTCCTCTCCGTGACACCATTTTGTTGTGGTGTATACCACGTAGTGAGTTGCTTTAAATGACATGAAATTTACAAAAGTTTTGATAATCTCTTGAAACATATTCACCACCTCTGTCAGTTCTTAGAACCTTGATGTAATAACCACTTTTCTTCTCCACAAGTGATTTGAATTGCTAAAAACAACCAAATGCATCAAATTTATGTTTTAGAAAGTAAATCCATGTTTTTCTTGAGAAATAATCAATAAATGTAAGAAAATAGGTGTTACCTCCTATAGATGGTGTTTTCATTGGTCCACAAATATCTAAATGTACAATTTGTAGTGGATATTTTCTCTATAAGATTTGCCAACTAGAAATGACTCTCTATGTTTCTTTCCAAAGATGCAGCCTTCACATATTTTTTTCTAGTTTTTTAATCAATGGAAAACCTTTCACCATATCCTTTGTATGTAGCAACTTTAGACCTCCAAAGTTTAAATGTCCAAATCTAAAATGCCATAGCCAGGAATCATCCTGCACTTCATATTGGAATGTTTCCTCTAACTCCGTGAAACTCTCTTCTTCTTTCTTAGAACTTTGTGCACAAGATTTTTCCTTCCTTATATTTGTGCACACCTAATTCTTCACTTTTTTCGTTGAATGGAGTTTCAAAGTTCACATCTTTTTCTTCACAAATGACTTGCATTTTTTTTCTCTTCATGGTTGGTTTCAATGTCAATGGAAACATTTTGTTGCTTGTCATTTGAATTCTTGTAATAAGTTGATTGCTTGCATATCTATCCAAAATCACACAGTGATCATCTTCCATTTAGATTCTATACCCTTTTCATAATAGTTCTCCTATGCTCATCAAATTGTGTTTTAGTCTAGCAACATAATATACATCAGGCATGAATTTTCTATCCCTTTGTTTAGTTAAAATGTTAATACTTCCTTTATCCAAGACAATGACTTGGATATTTGTTCCAAGTGTAACTTTAGTTTGGACTTACTTATCCAAACTAGAAAACAATTCTAAGTTTCCTGTAATGTGATTACTACAGCCTGCATCTAAATACCATATGTCACATGGAATTTCTTGGGCAACATTACATTCAATTGGTGAGACTATAGGAATTGCTTCAACGTGCACCATAAACATAGGATTGGAGGGATTATTTGTGCTATTTGACTAATCTTGAACTTGCTTATCTTATTATACTATCTCTTCCTGCATTCATATGAATAATTTCCGTACTTTTTATAGTAATGGCACTGGATCTTTGATTCATCAAATATCTGACCACTTGACATATTGTTGTTTTGATTTTGACCTCTATCACCAATATTTGTAGGGCTGCTATTGCTTCCACTTCAAGAATAACTCCTTCATCTGCATCTAGAGTTATCTCTCCCCCTTCCTCTTCCTTGAATTATAGATGACTGTGTGGAAAATGTATTTTCTATTGACATATTTGAGCTATTCAATTCGTGTTCATGATTAATGAGGGATGCTTGCATCTCATATAGACTGAACTAACTCAAGTCTTTGTTCTCTTCTAAAGTCACAACAAGAGTATCAAACTTAAGAGGAAGACTCCTAAGTACCTTCCCAATAACCTTACTATCCTCTATGTGTTATCCATGATAATTAATTTGATTTATCAGGCCAATAACATGGGTGTAAAAGGATTCTACTAAAACTATATATTTCATTGACAGAGTTTCAAAATATGTTCTAATAATTTGTAGTTTTGAACTATTGACTTTGTGCATACTTTTGTAAGAAGTTTGTAATATGTTCCATGCCTCCTTGGCTTTTTTTGCTGAAGCTACTCTTGGGAGTCTTCTCTCATGCATGTCTTCATGTATGTAAAGCATTTCCTTTCCATCCTTCTTCCTTTGATATTTTAAGGAATCATTCTCAACTTGTGTGAGTGCATTGTATGATACCTGATTTGTTGGTTCCACATAGCCATTTTCGAGTATCTCCCATACATCTTGACCCTGAAATAATTCCTTCATGGTCAAGGAGCATAACTCTTAATTTTTTCCTATAAAAGTGAGAGGTTTCATATTTGAAGTAGAAGCCATGATTTAATCTTACAACAAAGCTACCTCTCTTTGAAACTATTCTTGAAATCTACTTTCATAAACCTACTTTGATAAACCTGCTCTGATGCTAGATCTCAGATCTATAATGTGAATACAAACTTTACACAGTTGTAAGGTACCATATCTATTATAATAACCAAAAATAGAAATATTGCAGAGAATAACAACAAAACAACACAATAGATGAAACCACAACACCCGAATAATACCTTTATTGATAAGAAACAATATTCACGTGGCTCTTCGAGGGGGCAACCTCCAGCAGAGAAATGATCTATTACAATAATTCTCAAGAAAAAACTTCTCATACCCTCTACTTCTATTTATACTAAATCTATCTATCCAAAAGAAAAATCTAGAGGAAGATCCTTCTAGAAGCAGAAACTTCTATTAGGTATTCTTACATTTGACTTATTCTTCCTTATTGCTAGGGATTATCAATATTCACATTTATTAAATGGAAACATATCATTCTACCTACGTGAGGGGTTAGGGAGGTTAGGTCCCTAACATGCCCTCCCCATTAAAAATAACCTTTTCCTAAAGGCTTGAGATGAGGAAATTGTTGTAGAATGGTAGCTAGCTCCCAGGTGGCATCTACTGGAGTTGTATCTTTCCACTAGACTAACACTTCCATGATGGTGCGCTGACAAAGACGACACTCACGCTGGTCGAAAACTGCTTGAGGATGAAATCAAATGGAGACTTATTTATCCAACTCAGGAAGTCTAGTTTGAGTGTGGCACTTAGTTCCAATCACCTTTTTTAAGCAGGATACATGAAAAATAGGATGGAAATTAGAATGATTGGAAAATGCTCACTGATAGGCATGAATGATTTTAGGGGCTAAATTTCTCTCATGGGCTAATTTTCCACGGTTTGTCCAAAAATGAGATTCACTATTTTAAAAATGATTTGCCCAAATTCTATAGGATAAAATTATTTTACCTTAAAAATCGCCAAAAGTTTATAAAAACTATATAAAATACTTAGAAATTTGAATATTTTTGCAAAAATATCGCCAAACATTTATAGTTGGCATATGAAGGATTAGTAAGATTCTCCAAGGTCTCTACATTTTAAAATAAATTTCCATCCTTAAAATCATCCCTAATGATTGGCCACCTCTCCCACATGCTTGAGAACTATAAAAGGACAATAAAATTTGGGTGCTAGTTTTTGACAATGGTCGGCCTTGAGTGAAGTTTTCTTATAAGGTTGCAGTCTTAGAAACACCTAGTCTCCTTGTTGGCATAGGGGCAGACCCAGGGTTCAACGCTACAACAAAGCACCAACAAAACCTTGACTACCGACCCTTTCGACAACACCTGCGAAGCATATGAAGTCTCACCCTAGGTAGAGGAAGGGGTGGTTGTAGGACTCAGGTGTCTGCAACCTTAGTTGGGACATAGATATATGATTGTAATACTTAATAGATCACTTAGCACCCACAATTCATCAATATTTAACCACCATATACTTTGCAGATAAAACAAAGCATCACATCATTCATTCAGATCTGATGTATCTAAGCACTTATCATAGAGAGATAGATTAGATATATCATATTCAAGCACCTAGCACATTCATATAAGTCAGATCTAACATGCATATGCATCATTAGCACAAATCATAAATAGATCTATCTATCTATACCAAATCACTTAAAAAGTAAAGACATAAACACATCAACACATTGCACAAAGAAGATAAACACAACATATACGTGGTTCACCTCCACCCTGGGGCTACGTCCACCAACTCTTCTTCTTTATTATCTTCTTCAATAGGTTACATGCACAGAGCCTCATAACCCTACTCCGCATAGGACAGGAGATATGCGCAGCTCGCTAGATCCTCCTTCCTTGAGTAGATCTAATCACGCAGCCTTCCACAACCTCTTACAATGAATTTCACTTAGCTCTGCAAGCCTCACAAAGTATGCACAAAACACTTACAATCCTTCAATCACATAGATCTAGAACTTAACCATTAGTAACTTCTCTATATGCTCACTACATTGCCTTAGGATCTATTTATACTTTACAAAATAGGCCTAAACATAGGTAAACCCATGGGCTGACATCCCATACCCTTTACATAATCCCAATTCCCAAAAAGGACCCAAAAAAGGGGCTGATATCCTATGATCTTTGCTTCATCTTTCCCTCCTCCTTCAACACGCTGTCAAAGTACGAAAATAGGTCAACTTGACCAAGGATCTCCCAAAACTTGTTCAAGGGCCAACATGCCCCTAACACTCACCTATGACTCGTCCTGAGTGACTCTGATATAGGTAGTTATATGTCGAAATCCTCGAGCTTGGCTCGAGCTGTTTTGACTTGTTATTTTTCCATGGCCTCTTATGTAGCGAACTCTTGGATGACTACCTCATTCATAGGTCCCTTTAGGCATTGTTCAACTGCAATGACAACCTACTCTAGTTCTTCTCCTCGAACTTCGACCTCTGCGAACAATTGGTAAGCCTTATCTTGTACAGGTTGGAGCCTCTAAGTTACTTCCATAACTCTCCTATGGATAGTGTGGATCTGTCGCTGGGCAGTGCGCTGCTGTTGGGAGCGCTTCATTCTTTCCACAACTGACAGGGGCTTAAAATTCACTTGTATGGTTTCGGCTTGATACTTCTCCTCTTGGAGCTATGACTCCAGTGCCTTTAGTTTTGGATTCTGAGTGAGTTTCTCGTAGGTTTGGGCACTACAATCGGTAAGTTGCTTACATTCCATATCAAGGCATTTTATTCTCTCAACTACTCTTCAAGAAGTTTCTTCTCTTTGATCCCTTACATCTTGTGCAGTATCGAGCACTGCGCGTAGCTCAAAGTCTGCTATGCGTTGTTGTAACTGTTGGATAACTTCTGTGAGATTCTCTACTTACTGCATGACTCGGTATTCTGCCTTTATTTCTATGACTTTCATAGAGCGAAGTGCTCTGCTGATCGCTTCTTTCACTTTGAGTTGCTCCACGAGAAATTGTTCTTTTCCTTGTTGTATCTGTTCTTTTTCTTCATCAAACTTCACTTGGAGAGTAATCTTTTCCTATTCTATAGCTCGACGCTTCTCTACAAGTACTCCTTGTACTTGCACCAAAGCCTAGGTGGCTTGTTCTGTTTCCTCTTGTGCTCGTCGAAGGTAAGCTTCGACTATCTCAACTAGTTAGTGGAGTTGGGATGACTCATCTCCCAACTCTGGTTCTTTCGATGGCAAGGGCACAATGGAGATTGTGCGGCTGGATTGAAGAGCCTGTTGTACTCCTTAGAGTTCAACTTCAATCCGTCCATACATTTCTTCCTTCTTCGCTCCTTGTTTTTCTACTATCTCCAGTGAAGCATCATTCAGAGCTGCTATGATGAAGTCAAAGTCATCAGAGGTGAGGATAGTCTGCATCTTGGTCATGGTGGCTTTCAATTTCTTCCAGGAAGAAGGTTTCGGGGGGGATACCTTCCTCATATTCAAGGGGTCAACCTTGTCTCTGGGCGGTGTTACTTCGCTTAGTCTCTATTCAGATTCTACTTTGTCACCACCCTCTCGATCAGGTGACATGGAAGAAGTCTTCCCTGAGGTGTTGCTTAAGTTTTGGACCTCCTTAGTCTTCTTTTGCCTGCCGGTTCTGGGTGTATTCTGTTCTTTATGAGTGTCTTCTAAGCTGTCAATATTAGATATCTCTACGGGGTTGGTGTGGATAAGGAGGTAAGTGGACCATTCCTTGGTGATCTCCTCAAGGTCCTCTTATGTGAGTTTGTAATATGACTAGAGATGCTCTTTATGTTCATCTTCTCGCATTGTAATGTAGATAAAGTGTTGATCTGCACTGAACTTCATTAGTGGTCGAAACCTCTATAAGGTGTTCGGGGTCATGCGAGGCTCAACTTCGATGGCTCACTTTAGCTCCAGGTAGTATGTATGGAACACATCATTTGAATGCCACTGTTTTTTTATATCAGTTGAATACCACAAGGTAGCAAACTTCGCGACAAGAATTTTGAACGGCTCTATGTTGGGGAAGGTCGCTCCTTCCGACATCTCCTAGGAAATAAATGTAATGAGGACTAGGAGCCAGATAAAATGAAATTCATAACCCTGATCCTCTGCTTCTCGACAATCTAGTTCCAATTGGTTAACTAGGTGCTTCACCTAGTTCATCTGTAGGCCTTCCGTGCACTTCCCTGCGAGGTCAATGACAACGTCGATTACCTGTACAAGTCGGTTTTTCCTTACTAACTTTCTAGCTTTCAGTTGACAAGCTAGGCACACTGCACCACTTTGGATGGAAGCTACCTTGTAGCATCTTGTTCCCTTATAAATTTCGCCTTATGTATCCTTGATATTCTATGCAGCCATAAGTAGCCGCCATGGTAACACGATAGTAGCAACTTGATACATTCGTTGACTTCCTGGTGTCTTCCGAAGTGTGGGATCTTCATGACATTCAACAGGATGGACTACATGAGGTTCATCGTCCATGACTGGGGAATTATCTTTGAATTATTCCCCTTATTTATGGTTAGGTAATTGTATGGGGTGAGCATACCATAGATCTTGCGATCTCTGAGGTTGAAGTCGCTAAAATTCAATGCTATGATATTATCTTTCTCTGTCCGAACTACATGTATCCCCTTTGGGAGGTACGCAATGACCATGGTGTACTCGAATTATCTTGGCACCTTGTCACGATTCACCACGCCAGATAGAGGCAAGATGTAATCAAGAAATATGGATGGAATCAACTTCATGTTGGCTAGGTTGTCTCTGTTCTTGGTTCTCTTCTTTTTTGATGGTCGGAATGGCCCCGATCCACGAAAAGTCGATGGAGAGGCTTGCAATCCTCTCATCGATGATGCTTGTACACCTGTAGACATCGACATGACTCTTTCATTCATGAGGTTGATCAGAACTTCTTCGACAACTTTCTTTGCAGCACTAAACTCGTCCGACATACATGCTCGTGGTTGGAAATCTTTGGGTTCAAGGAGTAACTTAGACATTGCAATGGGATAGAGGGTAATAGCGAAATGATCATTGTGTAAAATAAACAAGTTTGCGGGCTCAGATTCATGATTAGAAAAAGTGTTCTCGGTGCATGGGGAAACGAGATAAATAGATAACTTGGCAACGGATTTCTTGCAATGGTCGAGTACCAAATATGGAAAAATATGGAAACCTCATTCCATGGGATGCATATGGTAGCATTGTATGGAGTACCAAATATAGTAACATGAATGCAAAAGAGGCTTTGATTCTAGAAATGGGAAATCTGGTGGTACACAACTCTCCAAGTGATCATTTTATGTGGGAAAGCTTCTAGTATCCATCCAATACTCTTCTTCCTCTGTAGCCCCTCAATAACAATGCATGCAGCGTAGTTAATATCTAGATTAGGAAAATCCATGTTTAATCGAGGGCACTATTGTGTCTTTTTCAACTGCGACAACATTCTTCAACTAATGTACGAGGGATCAAGCATATTGAAAAACTACTGGTCTACTCCTTAATATTCAAGTTCAAGAAGAGGAAAGCATACACAGAACAACAATGGATTTGTTCAACTCTTCTCCACATTCATATGAAAAAACTAAATTCAAAGTACATGAGACTACATATTTCTCTAGAACACTCCATCCTTCACCTACCTAATAAATTTATATCTAGCTATATAATCTAAGTTCATTTATGATTCCTATTAGCCATCTAATTGGTTAAAAAAGTGAGAGAAATTACCCCATTCAACACTCCCCCTTAATTTCGACCATTACAAAAATCAGCACAAACAATGCCTAAGTGTTGTCTCTGAAATTCAAAAGTATTTCTTCCCAATTGTTTGGTCAAGATATCTTCTAATTGTTCTTTCAAACCAAAAAAGTGTAGCATAATTCTACCATTGTTGAAAATCTGGCGAATGAAGTGATAGCTAGTGTCAATATGTTTACTCTTGCGGTGAAACACATGATTCTTAGATAATGCAATTGTTGAACTCTTGTCTCAAAATATAAGAGTTGTCCCCTCTTCATGTGAAATATCACTAAGGATCCTTCTCAACCAAATTGCATGACATGATGCTGATGTTGCTGCCACATACCCTGCTTCTGTTGAAGAAATTGTGACGATGGGTTGTTTCTTAGAAGACAATGAAATTAAAATTGTACCCAACATAAATGTGTACCCTAAAGTACTTTTCCTATCATCAATGCTACCTGCAAAATCACTATCTATATATCCAACAAGTGTGTCATCTTCTAAATTAGAATACTAAATTCCATAATCCATTGTACCTACAATATATCTCAATTTTTTTTTCCAACTTTCCAATGAGATATTTTAGGATTTCCCATCATTCTTGAAATTAATCTCACTGCATACATGATATATGGTTGAGTAATTGTAAGGTATATGAGGTTGTTTACAAGACTCTTATACAAAGTATAATCAATTGTTGTTCATTCATCTTGTTTACTTAGTTTTGTACATGTTGCAATTGGTGTATTTGTTGGCTTGCATTTGTTCATTTTGATCATTTTCAAAATATCCATGACATAATTTTGCTGAGAAATAAAAAATTATTTTTTCAGATTGTTCAACTTCAATTCCCAAAAAATACTTCAGAAGACCAAGATCAATCATTTCAAATTCACATTGCATGGCTTCTTTGAATTCATTCAACAACAAATTTCTTGTATAAATCATGCCATCAACATAGAGACAAACTATCAAAATATTACCTTTCTAGTCTCTTTTGGTGTAAATCCTAGGTTCATTACTACTCTTGTTGAATCCATTGTTGAGAAAATAAGAATCAATGCAACTGTACCAAGCTCTTGGAGTTTCTTCAAACCATATAGTTCTTTCTTTAATCTGTACACTTTGTACTCTTTACCTCTGATCTGAAATCCTGGTGGTTGATCCACATAAACTTCTTCCTTTAAAATCCCATTTAGAAACAATGATTTAGCATCCATTTGATAGACTAACCATTTTTTTTTGTCTGCAACTGTCAAACTTCTATGACAATATCCAAATGTGCTACATGAGAAAATTTTCCTCCAAAGTCAATACCGAGTTGTTGAGAAAACCCTTTTCCTACAAGTCTTGCCACAACCAAGTCTCATATGAGCTTGATACTTTTTGGGCATATGACTATGACAAATTTACATTTCTCAATATCAAAGGAAACATTATATTTTTGGTCATTTGTATTGTAGCTATGATTTTCTTACTAGGTGGTTTGTCTAAGATTGTACACTTGCAACCTTAAAAAATGACTCTATAACCATGCTCATTCATCTGGCCTACACTCATTAGATT
>ML862651.1:0-20944 GCA_009831015.1 Picea engelmannii
TTTTTATTTAATTCTTGTTAATAGCTCTATTGTTTTCTTTCTAACCTCTTTACATACAGCTGTCATGACTAGCAGAGCCCAACTAGGCATGTAAGCACTCACTTTTTGCTCACACATCGACGAAAAGAGTGCAAACACCAGTGACAAGTTGTTTGTGCACTTTGGAATCGCGAAATGCGAAACCCCGATCAGTGGGGGCCAGCTGTCATCACGTCAGAAAGGAGGAAAGAACCGTAGTGGGAGCCAACTGTCATCACAGCAGAGGAGGAGGATAGTTCCATCGTGAAGGGCCAGCTGTCAGTGGACCGGAGAGTCGGGATTCGAGGAATCGGGAAACCCACGGGTAAGTGTTTTGTAGCATTTGAAATCCCATAGCCCCGATGAAGAGTATGACTATGGTCATATATGGGTAGGTCACATGGACCAAAAGCCAAGGTAGAAGGGGTGTGCATTGGTGAAAAGGAGCTCATCGGTGATCAAGGAATCGAGATGACAGTGACTCTCGACAGCAGGAAGCTCGAAACCCCGAAACCCGATATTGAGTCGGGGAAAGGTCACAGTGAAGTGCGGAAAGGCCGTGAGTGTGAAGAAAGCACCCATGGATCGGGTATTTGATAGGGATTCCAACAGGGGATCTAAAGATCCGTTTCGACTCAGCATGAGTGGATTTGTTGATCGATCCTGTGAGCGGGCTGAGGAGTTTTTCAGAGGACGTAGCTCACGCCTGCATAAGTTCCTGTGACTTTCTAATTGGGATGGATTGGTTGGACCAACATCACACTCTCTTAGACTGTCACAAAAAATAATTTACTTGCCTGTATGAGGAAGGGAAACTAATTAAATTATAGGGAATTCCCAGGGTAGTAGTCATTAGGGAAATTTCAACATTGCAACTGAAGAAATGTTACAAAAAGGGTGCAAATTAATGGCAACTCATTTGGCAGAGAAACCTAGAGATAAGGTGCCAAATTTGGAATATTATGCAGTCCTGGAAGATTTTGAAGATGTGTTCAAGGAGGTACCCGAACTACCCCCAAGGAGAGACATTGATTTCTCTATAAATTTGATGCCTGGAGTAGTCCCAGTATCAAAGACTCCTTACATAATGAGTACACCAAAATTGAAGGAGTTGCAGATGCATCTTGAGGAACTTATGAAGAAGGGGTATATACGCCCAAGCATGTCACCTTGGGGTACCCCAGTCTTGTTTGTGAGAAAGAAATATGGAACACTAAGATTGGGCATTGACTTCAGACAATTGAATAAAGTGACTGTTAAGAACAAGTATCCTCTGCCAAGGATTGATGACCTCTTTGATCAATTGAAGGATGCAAAGATATTTTGAAAGATAGATCTCAGATCTGGATACCATTAGGTAAGGATTAAAGAATAAGATATTAGCAATACCACTTTCAGGACAAGGTATGGTCATTATGAGTTCACAGTGGTGCCATTCGGGTTGTCAAATGCACCAGCTATTTTCTTGTGCTTAATGAATGTTGTTTTCCTAGAGTATTTGGACAAGTTTGTCATTTTATTTTTGGATGACATTATTATATATTCCAATTCAGAGGAATATCATGAACATCATTTGAGAATGGTTTTGCAAGTATTAAGGGAACATCAGTTGTATGCCAAATTGAGCAAGTGCTCATTTTATCATAAACAGATTCATTATTTGTGGCATATAATTTCAAAGAATGGGATATAAGTGGATCCTGAGAAGATAGAGGCCATTAGAGAATGGTCAGCACCAAAGAATGCGATAGAGGTGAGATCATTCATGGGTCTTGCAGTATACTACAAAATATTTATTGAAGGATTCTCAAGGATTGCACACCCAATCACTTATTTGCAAAGAAAGGGAGTGAAGTTTCAATGGACATTGGATTGCAAGAAGAGTTTTCAACACTTGAAACAATTATTGACAAGTGCTCCAATATTAAGGATGGAAAAACCAGAAGAATACTTCATCGTATGCACCAATGCATGTAATGAAGGACTTGGTGGAGTCTGTTATCACTCCAGGAAACTCTCCTAGGATAAAAGTCAGAGATGCCTGGTAACTTAATCTTTTGGTAACTATTTTCTCAATAAAAAGTGTGGGTTTGGATCAAGTCAGAGGACTGAATCATTTCTCACTCAAATCATGCATAAACACATTTAGATGGACAAGGATTTCAACCACAAATGTTCAGAGAGTTTACAAATAAAGGGATGAATGAAGAAATAACTATTATATCAGCAGAATCACATATAAAACATATATGAATGGCCAATTACAATAATCATAGGAATACTTGCAGAGTTAAACTTATGAATGCAGTGATAAGACGATAGTTATCGGGCATAAACAAGCATAACAACATGAATATAATATCCAGGTGCAAGTATAGAATAGGCAAGAAGATGAAATTTGAACAAGTTATGGCAAAAGAAGCTTGTATTACTTCATATGAAAATGAGAAGTTTGAGTTACATAAAATGAAAAAAGTCTCCAAAGTCGAACCCCTGGTTCATATTCTACCCTTAGCTTTATATCTTTACAAAGTAGTTCTGAGATCCTAAAAACATGGATCAAATAAGCTAAAGATAGTAAATCAAAATTTAGTTGCAAAAGATGTGGAATGATCCCCAAAAATGAGGTCAATCCTAGATTTCATGGTCTTCCTCTCTTGTTGAGTGCTGGTGTAGTGCAGGATAGCCTCCCAAGGCTGACTGATGACTCTTCCAAGAGATAAAATTCGAATTTGTTGAGGTGTGCCAAATCTTGATTTTCTGCCTTTGAAAAAGATACCAAAAATGATTAAAAAACCTCTCCTTTCCCTTATCCATCAAAAATAGCTATTGGATCTGATTTGATAACTCAACAACTATCCATTCGAAGAGGTTTCAAACCATTCCAACTCAAAAAATCCCGATCTGGGCAAAATTTCGGTCATTCTGGCAGTAACAGGCTTCCGGTGGTTAACATAGAAGACTTTTGGGTGGATTAACTACCAAAAGCACTGCTTTCGGTGGTTAATGAACAGTCGTCCTATTCACCTAAACCACCGAAAAGGCAGGTTTTCCAAAAATAAACTTCCTTAGGAAAAATCAAATTTCTAAGTCGTGGAGAGTTCATTTTACATGCTTGAATAGTCGATTGACATCTAGAAATCCTAATATTTCCAATGGTACTTTCAAATCTGCATTTGGAGTTCGGGAAGGAAGTCAAAAGTTCCCTACCATATTAGGCATCATTCTTCAAAATATTTCTAGTGTGTTTGATCGCTAACATCTGGATCCAATTGGGATGGAGACCTCCCTGTGAGGTCTTCAAGAACTTGGCAGACCTTGTGCCTTTAGTATTAGGCATGGAGTCATTCAGCTTAATGTATCATCTGGCTATTCTCCAAAGTTTGTTGTTATCTTTCACAATCTTCTTTATTTGTAACATGTCTACTTCAAATTCCCCTGGAAATGTTATTTTCACATCGACATAGCATCTGTTGTGACAGTCTCTTTATTGAGAAGAGAGATGTTGGACATAGGCAGGATTGTGAGATATGTAACCATGATTTTGAAAATTCCAAGATAACTTAAAGCTTGAAATAAGAGTATTCCAGGCATCTTGAGGTCTTTGACTTTTCATTTTCCAGCAGCTTCAGATACAAAGCATTTTTAGATCCTCTGATGTGTGCAGATAGCCTTCCAAGGCTCGTAGATGTACTTTGATCATGATAGAATCGAATTTTCTATATTTGACAAAAACAACTGATTCTGTGCCCCAAAAATAGGTGTCTAATCTGACTTTGGCACCTCTTCAAACATCTTTTTTAGCAAATCTGGATCTTGAATTTGATGTGTAAATTCAATATGCATCTTTAGAAACTATTTTCAGGATGTTTGGTTGAGAAAAACTTCGATCTGGGCAAAATTTTGAGTATTCTGGTAATCACAGCTTTCGGTGGTTAACTGTGTCCAGATTTAAGCACTTATCCACTGAAAGCACCCCTTTTTGGTGGTTAATGAGCACTCACAGGCTCGCCTAAACCACCGAAAGGTGGAACACTTTCAGAAATCAAAATTTCAAAATTTCAATTACCTATATTACTGCAAACAACTTCACAGCTTCTTGGAAGAGGCCCCCTTCTCTCTGACTGGACTTGTAACTTCATCATGATGTGTTTCAACCTGTATTTCTCCCTCCATGGAGCTGACAATTTTGGCAAGGGTTTCCAACCCTAGTGGCCTGATTGCTGGGACTGTTTGTTCCTTTAGTTGTAGCCTAAGAAGCCTGAGTTTCCTGTATAAAGTTGCATTTTCTTTCAATTGTTTTCTTATGTTTTTGGTTGATTTCTTGGCTCTTGTCATAAAGCTCAACATTTCTATCCAAGAGTTGTGCATTTTTCAACTTGACTTGTTTTTCTGAATGTTTCAAGTTGTACAACTCTTTCAACAACTAATTTATCTTGTTGGATTTAGATACAATAGGTTTAGTAGAAGATTGTCCTATCTTTGTAGGTCCCTGCTCCTCTACAGGTGTAGGAGTAGGAAGATGAGGATATTGTTCACCCTCTGTAGGTTGTTTTTCTGTATCAAGCTCATCTTTCTACTATGTTTCTGGATCTGAGTCAGAATAGGGTAAGTTGAGTGGATTACCCTCTATAGGTACATCTTCTACCTTGTCAAAATGAAACTTCCTCTTTGATCTTTTCATTTTGGATGAAGAAGGTTCTTCATGCTGTGGTACAGGTGATATATCTCTCCTTTTTCTCTAACTTCTTTTAGGCATGATTGTCTTCCTGCCACTGATCTTTTTAGCTTCTTCTTCTGGTGGTCCCTCGGTTTGAAATTCATTCCAAAAGAGAAAGAAACCCCAATCAACCTGTTTCTTCTTCAAAGCTTCTTTGACAAGAAGGGTAATAAGCCCTTACTGAGATAGTCTGTTAGAGACTTTAGTTGGCTTGACCTTAACTTGTCTTGACATTTTAGTGAGAGTTTTGTGAAAGAAGAAAGGTAAATTGATGGGTTCTCTACCTGTAAAATGATTTAGAAGCTTAAAATGATAAATCATTACTCTATTCTATCGTCCCTCACAAGTAACATAGATAAAGATTGCCTTTAATAGTGCCTACCACTGCGGCTCCAAAAAGGACATGGGGATATCCTTCTTCCAAATCAGGTCTTTGTGAATGGGTAATAGATAAGACCGGAATTCAATATTTGATGGCACTGTGGATTTAAACCAATAGTCTCCTGTTCTGGGAAGACCTGTAAATTCTGCAATAGAAGCTTCATCTATGATAAATTCATGCTTCCCTATCTTAACAGACCTTCCATCATATGCAATTTCAAAGGACTCGGCCACCTATTGATGAAAACTGGTCAACTTTTCACAGTATGCAAATACTCCTGCTCATTTTAAAAACTCTGCTACATCTGGATGGGCTTCCAGATACCAAACTCCATCAATCTCGGCCCTCAAAGCTGGTCCAAACTTTCACATGATAGTAAATGTTGATATGTCCCTCAAATCCAGGAGATATGAGTGCAATTGATAGACAGACTTTTCTCTCTCACGGAACAGAAAGGATATGTCGAGGATCAAGGGTATGACTCAACAAAGAAATTGTGACTCAGCAAACAGAGTTAGATATTAGGTAATCAAACTGAAACAGTGAGTTGGTTGAGATAATAGACTCTAATTCGATAGATAAAACTGTAACTTGACAATTAGGAGTAATTTTAGGCAATAAAAACTGAGTCAGGGTTTCAACTTATGAATTAACTCAATGACCAAATATGTAATTAAGAGCGCAATTGAAAGCTAAAGATAGGACTCAAAGTTTTGGTATATGACTCAACTCGAGTGACAGGTGTATGATCAAGGATAAATCGATGATAAATAACAGGACTTAGAGTTCTAGTATGAAAACCTAGGATGCAGAGTGATTATAGGTAACTCCAGTCAATTTAGGCAGAATTTAAGCATGAACATGACTTATCAAAGAACTGTGACTCAATCAAACAGTAAATGGGTTTTGAGCTGAGAGTAATTCAATTATTAATCACACAGAATCGAGATTGATGCTGGATGTTAACTGAATGCACACCTGGATGATGAATTTGCTAAACTTTCGACCATTCTTCAACCACCTTGAACGGATCTGGAATTTTGAAAATACATTTTGAATGAGCAATTCACGGGCCATTTGAAGTGATAGAAATACTAGGAATCGATGCATAATTGGATGAGAATTAAAACACTCTCATAAACATTGATGATGTCATAGAATTCATGACCAATATCCTTATGATTCATATGTAATCTCCATTTGGTTATGATCGGATCTCTTATGAAATTATGCGCCATACAACACACCTAACAGTGCAATTTTCCTGTTTATTTTGAGTGAAGGAGAACCAGGTAATGAGACCATCATTTGCTAAACAGAATCTTTTTGTTGAGAGTCCATCTTAGTTTCACCTATACTTGAGACAAGCTTAAGCAAAGGTTTTTTGAAACCCAGAAGTTGTTGATACCACCTGTGAGCATTCTCAGATTCTGCCTCAATAGCTACCAATTGATCCACTGCTTGCTCCATGTCTACAAAAGATTTATCAGCATTAGTATCGCCTCCCTCGTCACCCTTTTCATATGAAAATTATTTCTGGAGACCCCCAGACTTATCTAGAAGCTTGCCCAATCTCTTGATTTCTCTATCTATCTACCAAGCATCCCTCACATTGTAATAATGACTTTTGCTTCCTCACAAATTCAAAAACAACCTCTGTGCATATCTTCTCACAAATGTTGTATGGGGATTATTGATATAGCTGCATAACACTTCTTGACACCCATCCAATTTAAGATCTTTATTGACAAAGCATTTGTATGCAGAATCTGCTCTTTCAGATGGTCTATCTGATTTTTCTGGTCTTATCAGAGTGTAAAGTAGCTGAAATGTATTTTCTAACAGAAGCCTCTGGAAGTCTGAAAACAGATCAGCACGATGAGCTTTAGTATAGGAATCTGAGAAGTAAGGAACAAAATTGCCAGCTGGAAACTCTCGTTTAACTATTATTAAGGCACCACATGTTTCCCCAGAAGTTGTTATTGGCACAGATTCCAGACTTCGAGATGGACTCTTGAAAACATGCACCAGCTGTTGTATAATATCCATCAGATAATTGACAAAATGTTGGTTTCTTAAAGAAGCGCATGCTTGATCTAGACAGGATGTGATGCAGGAGCATCTCTCCACGTCAGCCAGCCAGCCACGCCAGTAAATTCAAATCTCATGCTAAGAGAGAGGCGTAGCCTCATTTAAATCTGAATTCAATGTAATTAAATGTCTAGGCTGGTGAGCCATAGAGCCGTGCCTTTGTGCAGGCTATAGATAAGATCGGCCTTTAATGTGTGTAATGGTTGAGATCTAGATCTGATTTTGGACTAGACAGCCCATTCAATGTAATTGAATAGGGTAGGTAGGTTGGAGGGAAGCGCTCGAAGAGCCCCCTCAGGTAAAAGAGATTTTGGATATCTCATTTTAGTAGAGTTGTTGTAGGGGAAGTAGAATCTGCAAGTAGAGAGCAAAAGAGAGAAGAGTCGAGACCTTGTTACAGGCCGTGCTCAGGAACACATTGTAAATACAGGCATTTGCCATTTTAATACAAACAGAGCAGTTTTTCCTTCATTACTATGTGTTGAATGAATGTATGTGAGTGTTCATATATGCTGTATATGTATACTATAGTTGTGCATTTGCAAGAGTGTGTTTGATTTTAGGTGAAGGTCTTTGAGGCTTCACACCAGGAGGGTGTGACAGAACACTGCGGGTTCTGAGAGCCGTGCACAGAGGATGCACTTTTGAACACTGCAGGTTCAGAGAAAGACGTGTTGTAGCACAGGAACTGGAATCAACAACTCAGGAGAAGACCTCAAGGTTGTTGAACACCTTAGAGGCAAGGCTATGTGAGAGAACACACAGTTGCAGACAGAAACTCTCAGGAGTTCTGTAGAGCTCTGCCAAGTGGGCATTTAGCACAGGCACATGTGTAGTTGGAGGAACTCTGTTGTGAGTTCAGACAGAAGCCAGAACCTCTGAAGAGATTTTGTGAGAGCTCTGCCAGGTGGGCATTGAGTAGGTGCAAGGAGTGCACAGAGGAAGAACTATTATGTGAGTTCAGAAGAGACAAAATCATTGAGGATTCTGAGAGCTCTACCAGGTGTGCATTGAGTGAGTGCATAGGTGCATGGAAGGAGGACAGAACTGTTGGAAGTTCCGAGAAGACACTCTGCCAAGTGGGCATTTGAGTCATTGTGCAGATAGGCACAAGAAGAAGGGAACTCTTTGAGTTCTGGAACTTAGAGGAAGAATTCACTGAGGATCTTCTCAGGGTTGTTGAACACCCAGAAAGACACAACAAGAGGTTGTTGGAGTGAAGAATAGACTGAAAGGAATTTTATTCTCCATCTGTGGGAGAAGGAGGAAACTAAAACCCCTTAGGGGTCTGAGTGTTTGCAGAAGCTCAGAAGAGATAGCACCAGTGTGTGCATGAGCAGACTCTGTAGGAGTGCAGAAGCTAAAGAATCCTTCAAGGAGTTGAAGTAAAGCTCAGGAGGAACAACATTTTTATACGCATGGCAAAGCTCAGATTCGAGGAGTTCGCAGAGGAGAAAAGAAGCAAAGGTCAAGGCCTTGGAGGAATTGGAAATTCTCCCAATGTTGGGAAGAAAGTGCATAATCTCAGGAGGGAGCAACAGTAGCCGTCAGATTGGTTGGGAATCAGATCTAGACCATTGGTGTTCACATCCGGGGAGCAGCCGGAGGAGCGCAAGGAAGGAGAACAGATCTGAGTTGTTAGATCTAGTTCAGGATCATCAATAGCCGTCGGATATGTAGAAGTTGCGAGGGAGTTAAGTCCTCGTGAACAGGAGGAAAAATCCCGACAAGGGGTGGTGCCATCGGGATATCGGCACTTGGAAAATCAGGATTCTCAAGGTCGTGAGAATTGAGACATCACAAGTCTCGAAATCCCGATGAGGATCTGGACCGTCCGTTAGCGGAGACATGTGGCGGAGATCGAGCAACCGTCGGTATATTGGCTATCGGGAAATCGGATTTCCTGAGGTTGAAAGGATCGGGACATCAAAAGTCTCGAAACCTCGAGAGTTAATCGGAACCGTCCATCTTGAGCAGGACGCGTGGCAGAAATCGGCGCCATCGGGGAAAATTCCCGACAAGGAAGCCGTCTATTGGTGTTTGGGTCATCAGGATATCAGGGATCCTGGTGACAAGGTGTTTGCGCATTTTGGAATCATGAACCCCAAAACCCCGACAAGGAGGAAGGAGCCATAGTGGGGGCCAGCTGTCAGCAGATCAAAGAAGGAAGAAAGCTCCATCATGTGGGGCCAGCTATCAGCCTATCGGGATTTGGAGGATTGGGAATCCCGTGAGCAAATGCATTGGGCATTGAAAACCCCAAAACCCCGATGAGGATAAGACTACAGTCATGCGGATATAGGTCATGTGGGACCATGAACCTAGCCTGGAGGGCTAGTGGGGATAAGATCTCATCGGGATTTTGAAGCCCAAAACCCTGACGAAAGGAATATAAGGCTGCGGTCTTATGAGAACTAGTCACATGGACTAGAGGGTCTAGCCAGGAGGGGCTAAGGTCGGGCAGAGAGCTCATTGGTGATCATGGATTCGAGAGGACTGTGACTCTCGACATCAAGAAGGACAAAACCCCGAACCCCAAACCACGGTTAGGTGCAGAAGACCGTGTAGGTGAGTGAAGGACCTGTGGACTGGGTTTTTTTGTAGAAGATTCCCAAGGGAATCAGAAGAGCCGCTTCGGCTCAGCAAAAGGGGATATTTGAACGATCCTGAGAGTGGGAGGTGCGCGCAAAGACCCTGCAGGGTATGCATCTGTGTGGTCGAACCTCGTCATGCCATCAAGTGGTATCAGAGCTTGATTCTTGTTTGTATATTTCAGGCAGGAAGAGGTAGGAAGAGGTAAAGAGAACTCTAATACACATCAAGTGGTATCAGAGCTTGATTCTTGTCTGTATATCTTAGGCAGGAAGAGGTAGGAAGAGGTAAAGAGCACTCTAATACCCATCAAGTGCTATCAGAGCAAGAAATTCATCTGTATATTTCAGGTGAAAGAAGACAGAGTTGCTAAGGACTCTGTAAGGATTGTTTGCAGGTAGGCAGCAATCAAGAAGGCAGTCAGGGAGACTGTAGGAAGATGAGGCTAGTAGAACTCTTAGTGCGGAGTGACAACAGCAGGTCTGCTAGGAAGACAAACAGAGACAACACCATGGTTACTAAAGGCCATAGGCATGCTGGGAAGAAAATCAAGGAAGAAAAGTGTGCAGGGATGGATAGAGAGCTCGCTGAAATAATGGCAAAAATAGATGATCTTGAATTGAAGTTGCAGCAGGATAAGAAGGTGGTTCAGGTATGCGAACCCGAAACTAGAAAATTTCTCGGGGAAGAGAATGAATTGGGATCATCTAAGGATCTCAAGCACTTCCAGGAGGGTAGAGAAGAAATTTCAGTTTGCCAGGTGGGCAACAAAATGAGATCACTGCGGGGTCTCACGGACTATCAGGAGGATAGCCAAGGAATTTTACATTTCTAGCTGGGAAATGATATGAGCTCGTTGCGGGATCTCGAAGACTGCCAGGAGGGCAGTGGAAGCATCTCAGATTTCCAGGTGGGAAGAGATGAAGATTCGAGACTGTTTGAAGGTCTCATGGACTCAGAGGTGAGTTCAATTCAGCAAGGAGTGTTGATGAAGATGGGATCGGTGTTAAATTTTTAATGAAAATAAAGTACCAAGGCAAGTGTTTCTCTTCCCTAGGTGCCTAAGGGGGAGAAAGTGCCAAATGTGGGTCTTAGTCAAATTAATTTGTGAGATGCAAATTAAAAGATAACTTTATGATTAAAGTGAGGGTGAGTGAAGAGACACCAAATCTCAGCCACCCATCTAATCTAGTCTCAGCCGTTAGATTAGAAAACTCCTCACCTTCCCTCACGAGGTTGATTAAGGAAAGAGGGCGCACCCATTCTTGGGAAGCAGCAACAGTCTTGTTGAGAGAGCAAGAGACTCTTGGTGAGATGCCAAGAAGCTCTTGGTGAGATGCCAAGAGCAAGGGAAGTTGCAGCTTCTTGTTGAGAGAACAAGAGAGAGCAAGAGCAAGGGACCTTTGGTGAGATGCCAAGGTCGGATTTTTAGTGAGATGCCAAGATCAAGAGACTCTTGGTGAGATGCCAGGAGAAGAGATTCTTGGTGAGATGCCAAGAGAAGGGACCTTTGGTGAGATGCCAAGGTCATATATTTGGTGAGATGCCAGAGAGAAAGAGAGAGGTCGAGCTGAGAAAAGAGACAGCATTTGCCAAAGGAGAGCATGCATCCCAAGGCAAAGAGAAGTACGTATTTCAGACAGCAAGGAGGAACAGGCTGTACCGTATGGATTTGTTGAGGTCGTACAACATGTAATGTGCACAGAAATTGAGGAGGACAGCAGCTGCAATTTCTGAGAGTATTGGCATGCATTCCAAGGCTGCCATACAACATTTGTTGGCACAGAAATTGAGGTAACTACTGTAATATATTTCTGAGTGTATTTCCGTACAGTCCGTATTGTTTGGCACGAATCTCGGGGACTGTACATCACAGTTTACAAGGAGTTGTTCATGTTGGGTTTTCCATACAGTCTTAGCAAAGTTTTGGCACAAATTTTGGGACAGTCCGTACAACATTAATTGCTGGGACAACCATACAGTTGTATGGATTTCTGGAACAGAAATCGAGGAGCATTTTCCAGGACTGTTCAAAAGGATTTTTTTTGTGAAAGAAATTCCAGATAAGTTTGTGTAAATTTCTAAAGATGAATATGCTATAAAAGAATTTCTCAAAAGCTCATAAATAATACAAATCCCTCTCTCACCGGTTTTCCCCTTGTGGGTTTTTCCAGGGTCGAAGTTAGACCGAAAATATTTGTGTCTATATTTTCTGAGTTTTGCATATTGCTGATATTTTATTTTTGCGTTGAAAATGATGTTCAGAATCCTCATGTTTCAGTTCTGAAGTTTATTTTCTGTTAAGTTTTATATGCTGAAACACCGTTGTTTCATATGCTGAAACACCACTGAGTATATGTTGAAACAGTGCTGAGTATATGTTGAAACAGTGTTGAGTATATGCTGAAACATCATTGTTTCATATGCTGAAACACCGCTGAGTATATGCTGAAACAGTGTTGAGTATATGTTGAAACAATGTTGAGTATATGCTGAAACACCATTGTTTCATATGCTGAAACACCGCTGAGTATATGCTGAAACAGTGCTGAGTATATGCTGAAACAGTGCTGAGACATATGCTGAAATGAAACTGGAGTTTCGGCATTTAACTTTGGCTGAAAAATCAGTGAGACTGAAACTGGGTGGGATCTGAAATTCTAACATGGTATCAGAGCTGAGTTGAAGAGAGGCAGAAATTTCAGCAGACAAAAAGTTGGGACAGCTATCACTTCGAGAGGAAGTCACTTGGTGAGATGCCAAGAGGAGAGACTCTTGGTGAGATGCCAAGAGAAGGGACCTTTGGTGAGATGCCAAGGTCAGACCTTTGGTGAGATGCCAAGGTCGAGACAAACAGCAACTTCAGCAGAGGTGGATGAGTTTTCCACCAACTTTGACAAGGAATTTTCCTTGATTGCGTGTCTATCATCGAGGACCACTACTCCCGATACTTGGTATATTGACAGTGGTGCCTCTCGCCATATGACAGCATTTCGTGAGCACTTGACGGATCTTACATAGTGTGGAGATGCAGAGGTAGTGCTTGGAGATGACCAGGAGGTCAAGGTGGCTGGTTGTGGAACCGTATCATTTCGGAGGGAGTCTTTGCCTCCCATGATTTTGACGGAGGTTCTTTATGTTCCGAGCTTGAAGAAGAACTTTGTGTTAGTTTCTACTATTGAGGAGAAGGGCTATGAGGTCTTGTTCCATGATGGGCAGGTGCTTCTTTTCCCCAAAGGGTCTAGCATCACTTTGGCCAAAGTGATTGGTACTAGACATGTGAGGCTGTATAAGTTCTTGTTCTAGCAAGTACGAGCATTGATTCATTCTACCAGCAGCAACAGTGAGCTATGTGAGATATGGCATAGGAGGATGGCACATTTGCACCATGGGGCTTTGCGAGTTCTGAGGGAGTTAGTGACGGGAGTTCCAGATTTCAATTCAGAGCACCATGAGTTGTGCAAGGGGTGTATCTTGGGAAAGTACACCAAGACTACTTTTCCAAGTAGTGATAGTAGGGCAGCAGGAATACTTGATCTTATACATTCAGATGTATGTGGCCCGATGTCTTCGGCATCATTGACTGGATCCCTATACTATGTTGTATTCATTGATGACTTCTTTCAGAAGTCCTGGATTTTCTTCTGTCAGTTCCAAGAGTTCAAAGCTCTTGTGGAGAACCAGACAAGGAAGGAAATCAGAGTCCTGAGATCGGACAATGGGGGTGAGTATATCTCCAAGGAACTTATGGATTTCTGTGCAGGAGAGGGCATCAGGAGGGAGTTGATTGTTCCTTACAACCCGCAGCAGAATGGGGTTGTTGAGAGGAAGAACAGGGCCATTGTTGGGGCTGCGAGAGCCTTGTTACATGATTAGGGGCTGCCACTATTTCTATGGGCTGAGGCATGCTTTGAGGTGCATGGGAGAGAGTCTCATGTGTGTAGACTGAGGAAGTCATTGAACAGGGGCAAGCTTGTATTTTTCAGGGACAAGCTTGGAGTGTTGAGTAACACTTACCTCGGTATGAGGGAGTGTTAAATTTTTAATGAAAATAAAGTACCAAGGCAAGTGTTTCTCTTCCCTAGGCGCCTAAGGGGGAGAAAGTGTCGAATGTGGGTCTTAGTCAAATTAATTTGTGAGATGCAAATTAAAAGATAACTTTATGATTAAAATGAGGGTGAGTGAAGAGACACCAAATCTCAACCACCCATCTAATCTAATCTCAGCCGTTAGATTAGAAAACTCCTCACCTTCCCTCATGAGGTTGATTAAGGCAAGAGGGCGCACCCATTCTTGGGAAGTAGCAGCAGTCTTGTTGAGAGAGCAAGAGACTCTTGGTGAGATGCCAAGAGGCTCTTGGTGAGATGCCAAGAGAAAGGGAAGTTGCAGCTTCTTGTTGAGAGAACAAGAGAGAGCAAGAGCAAGGGACCTTTGGTGAGATGCCAAGGTCGGATTTTTGGTGAGATGCCAAGATCAAGAGACTCTTGGTGAGATGCCAGGAGAAGAGATTCTTGGTGAGATGCCAAGAGAAGGGACCTTTGGTGAGATGCCAAGGTCAGATCTTTGGTGAGATGCCAGAGAGCAAGAGAGAGGTCGAGCTGAGAAAAGAGACAGCATTTGCCAAAGGAGAGCATGCATCCCAAGGCAAAGAGAAGTACGGATTTCAGACAACAAGGAGGAACAGGCTGTACCGTATGGATTTGTGGAGGTTGTACAGCATGTAATGTGCACAGAAATTGAGGAGGATAGCAGCTGCAATTTCTGAGAGTATTGGCATGCATTCCAAGGCTGTCATACAACATTTGTTGGCACAGAAATTGAGGTAACTGCTGTAATATATTTCTGAGTGTATTTCCGTACAGTCTGTATTGTTTGGCACGAATCTTGGGGACCGTACAGCACGGTTTACAAGGAGTTGCTCATGCTGGGTTTTCCATACACTCTTAGCAGAGTTTTGGCACAAATTTTGGGACAGTCCGTACAGCATTAATTGCTGGGACAACCATACAGTTGTATGGATTTCTGGGACAGAAATCGAGGAGCATTTTCCAGGACTGTTCAAAAGGATTTTTTTTGTGAAAAAAAGTCTAGATAAGTTTGTGTAAATTTCTAAAGACGAATATGCTGTAAAAGAATTTCTCAGAAGATCATAAATAATACAAAGCCCCCTCTCACTGGTTTTCCCCTTGTGGGTTTTTCCAGGGTCGAAGTTAGACTGAAAATCTTTGTTTCTATATTTTTTGAGTTTTGCATATTGCTGATATTTTATTTCTACGTTGAAAATGATGTTCAGAATCCTCATGTTTCAGTTCTGAAGTTTATTTTCTGTTAAGTTTTTATATGCTGAAACACTGTTGTTTCATATGTTGAAACAATGCTGAGTATATGTTGAAACACCGTTGTTTCATATGCTGAAACACCGCTAAGTATATGCTGAAACAATGCTGAGTATATGCTGAAACAGTGCTGAGTATATGCTGAAACAGTGTTGAGTATATGTTGAAACATCGTTGTTTCATATGTTGAAACACCGCTGAGTATATGCTGAAACATTGCTGAGTATATGCTGAAACAGTACTGAGACATATGCTGAAATAGTGCTGAGACATATGCTGAAACAGTGCTGAAATTTGAGTTTCGGCATTTAACTTTGGCTGAAAAATCAGTGAGACTGAAACTGGGTGGGATCTGAAATTCTAACAATCGGTTGATCTCATAGTATGCCAGGAGGGCAGCAGAGACATCCCATATTGTCAGTTGGGCAGGGATGAGCAGGTGAATTTTGATCAGCCCAAGGAGCTGACCAAGCAGATGAGACTGTCTTAGAGTCTCATAAACTCAGAGGTGAGTTTTAATCAGCCTAAGGAGCTGACAGAGCAAGTGAGCTCAAAGATGGATTTAGATCAGTAGGTGCAGCTGAAAAAGGAGGAGGAGCATCTGAAGGATCTTCTGATGATTAGGGGAATTGGAATATTCCTACCATTTTCCCAGGAGGAGGAAGAAATCAGTGTTGCAGGTGCAACAATAGCAGCAGAATAGTCACAGTTGACGATGACTGTCAGGGAAGAAGAAGAATTGGAGCAGACTTTGGAAGCTGCCCAAGCAGAGGAAGAAGATGAGCATTCTAAGGAGTGTTTCAAGGCTTTCAGCCAGGAAGCTGAGGAAGTTGTAGCACTGAAGCTGACAGCAAAAGAAGAAGCAAAAGGAGAAGACAAGCATTCCGAGGAATGGCTCAACATTTTCAGCCAAGACGTTGAAGAGACTACAACATGGGAGTTTGCAACAAAAGGAGGAGAAGAGGCAGACAACATTTGTTTTGTTGATCTGTGGTAATAGGTTGAAACCCTGGAGAGAAGTGTGAAAGTGCAAAGCGTGCACATCCAACAGGTGAAGTTGGAAACTGATGAAGGAGGCATGGGAGATCATGATGATCTACTCATGTGCCAAAAAAATGTGTAGCTGAGGAGACTGCAAGAACAGAGCCAGCCATTGGAGCAGCTGGATGAAGTGATTGAAGAGATCATGGAGCTGATGATCCAATCAGCAGATACTATCAGCAAGGAGAGGCTGAACAAGAAGAAGGAAGCAGAAGTAGGAGTAACAATAGCGTAGAAGCAGCAGAAGCAGTAGAATGGAGCAGATGGGAAGCTACAGATATTTGTTTGGGATCCGGGAGGATTTCCAATAGCTGAGAGGGGAAGCGCATGAGCAGGAGCTCATGATTTTGCAGCTGAGGAGTTTGATGCAGGAGCATCTCTCCACATCAGCTAGCCAGCCACGCCAGCGAATTCAAATCGTATGCTAAGAGAGAGGCACAGCCTCATTTAAATATGAATTCAATGTAATTAAATGTCTAGGCTGGTGAGCCATAGAGTTGTGCCTTTGTGCAGGTTGTAAATAAGATCGGCCTTTAATGTGTGTAATGGTTGAGATCTAGATCCGATTCTGGACTAGACAGCCCATTCAATGTAATTGAATAGGGTAGGTAGGTTGGAGGGAAGCGCTCGAAGAGCCCCCTCAGGTAAAAGAGATTTTAGATATCTCATTTTAGTAGAGTTGTTGAAGGGGAAGTAGAATCTGCAAGTAGAGAGCAGAAGAGAGAAGAGTCGAGACCTTGTTACAGGCCGTGCTCAGGAACACATTGTAAATACAGGCATTTTCCATTTTAATACAAACAGATCAGTTTTTCCTGCATTACTGTGTGTTGAATGAATGTATGTGAGTGTTCATATATGTTGTAGATGTATACTGTAGTTGTGCATTTGCAGGAGTGTATTTGATTTCAGGTGAAGGTCTTTGAGGCTTCACACCAGGAGGGTGTGACAGAACGTTGCGGGTTCTGAGAGTTGTGCACAGAGGATGCACTTCTGAACATTGTGGGTTCAGAAAAAGATGTGCTGCGGCACAGGAACTGGAATCAACAACTCAGGAGAAGACATCAAGGTTGTTGAACACCTTGGAGGCAAGGCTGTGTGAGAGAATACACAGTTGCAGACAGAAACTCTGAGGAGTTCTGTAGATCTCTGCCAAGTGGGCATTGAGCACAGGCACATGTGTAGTTGGAGGAACTTTGTTGTGAGTTCAGATAGAAGCCATAACCTCTGAAAAGATTCTGTGAGAGCTCTTCCAGGTGGGCATTGAGCAGGTGTAAGGAGTGCACAGAGGAAGAACTATGTTGTGAGTTCAAAAGAGACAGAATCACTAAGGATTCTGAGAGATCTGCCAGGTGGGAATTGAGAGAGTGCATAGGTGCACGGAAGGAGGATAGAACTGCTGGAAGTTTTGAGAAGACACTCTACCAGGTGGGCATTTGAGTCATTGTGCAGATAGGCACAAGAAGAAGGGAACTCTTTGAGTTCTAGAACTTAGAGGAAGAATCCACTGAGGGATCTTCTCAGGGTTGTTGAACACCCAGAAAGACTCAGCAAGAGGTCGTTGGAGTGAAGAATAGGCTGAAAGGCATTTTATACTCCATCTGTGGGAGAAGGAGGAAACTAAAACCCCTTAGGGGTTTGAGTGTTTGCAGAATCTCAGAAGAGATAGCACCAGCGTGTGCATGAACAGACTCTGCAGGAGTGCAGAAGTTGAAGAATCCTTCAAGGAGTCAAAGTAAAGCTCAGGAGGAACAACGTTTTTATATGCGCAGTGAAGCTCAGAGTCAAGGAGTTCGCAGAGGAGAAAAGAAGCAAAGGTCGAGGCCTTGGAGGAATTGGAAATTCTCCCAAGATTGGGAAGAAAGTGCATAAGCTCAGGAGGGAGCAACAACAACCGTCAGATCGGCTAGGAATTAGATCTAGACCGTTGGTGTTCGCGTCCAGGGAGCAGTCGGAGGAGCACAGGGAAGGAGAACATATCTGAGCCATTAGATCTGGTTCAGGATCACCGACAGTCGTCGGATCTGCAGAAGTTGCAAGGGCGTTAAGTCCTCGTGAACAGGAGGAAAAATCAGAGTTCCTGAGGTTGAAAGGATCAGGACATCAAAATTCTTGAAACCCCGAGAGTTAATCAGAACCGTCCATCTTGAGGAGGACGCGTGGAAGAAATCGACGCCATCGGGGAAAAGTCCTGACAAGGAAGCTGTCTATCGGTGTTTGGGTCATCGGGATATCGGGGATCCTGGTGACAAGGTGTTTGCGCATTTTGGAATCGCGAACCCTGAAACCCTGACAAGGAGGAAGGAGCCATAGTGGGGGCCAGCTGTCAGCAGATCAGAGAAGGAGGAAAGCTTCGTCATGTGGGGCCAGCTGTCAGCCTATCGAGATTTGGAGGATCGGGAATCCCGTGAGCAAATGCATTGGGAATTGAAAACCTTGATGAGGATAAGACTGCGATCACAGGGATATAGGTCATGTGGGACCATGAGCCTAGCCTAGAGGGCTAGTGGGGATAAGAGCTCATCGAGATTTTGAAGCCCAAAACCCTGATGGAAGGAATATAAGGCTGCGGTCTTATGAGAACTAGTCACATGGACTAGAGGGTCTAGCCAGGAGGGGCTAAGGCTGGGTAGAGAGCTCATCGGTGATCAGGGATTCGAGAGGATTGTGACTCTCGACATCAAGAAGGAGAAAACCCCGAACCCCAAAACTGAGTCGGGTACAACCACGGTTAGGTGCAGAAGACCGTGTAGGTGAGTGAAGGACCTGTGGACTGGGTTTTTTTGTAGAAGATTCCCGAGGGAATCAAAAGAGCCGCTTCGGCTCAGCAAAAGGGGATATTTGAACGATCCTGAGAGTGGGAGGTGCACACAGAGACCCTGCAGGTTTGCGTCTGCATGGTCAAACCTCGTCATGCCATCAGGATGCAAGTTCCCTTTTTTTTTTTTTGACGAGATTTTTTTAATTTTAAGAGAAAAGGCTAGGATTAAAATGAATAGCATTTTATTTTTATTTTTTTTGTATTGCAGATAATGCCAAAGACATTTTGGGGCACCCAAAGGATTTTGGGCAAGAGAGAACAAATGGATCTGCATGAAGAATTTGGAGTCATTTGGCCTTTAGAACTAATCCCCTGCAAACCTGTAGCCTGAAAACTTGAAGCCTGCCTGTAGACTGCTTGTTTATTCAACAACCAATAACTGAAAGGATCTAACTGCTCGTATGGGGAGCTTATTTTCTTGCCTAATCCTACTTCTTAACCAATTGTACTGGCTCTTATTAAGTGAAGTCATGCTTCCAATGAAGCCATGTCAGGAAATGATTTACTGATAACCTCCTTGATCTAGACCCGAAAAGTAAAGGAATGCCTAGAATGCAGAAATGCATTTTAAAGGGATGACAGAACCATCCTTCTTCTGAAGGAAATATTTTGACATTTATGTTGTTCATAGATTCCAAATAATTGGAAATAAGGTCATTAAAAATGTTAAGGAATACCTCTTTAAGCAGTTGTTCCAACTGAAGATTGACATGCTGTTGCCGATGGCTTTCACCGATCTCCATGTCAACTGTAAACTGCTCAACCTTGATCAAAGAAACCTACATGATGTACTATTGATCTAGACCTTTCTACTCATCATCTTCCTTTTCATGTATGCTGCAATTTCCCTTTGTCTGCAACTCTAAAACCAGAAGACTATTCTTCGTATTTGCTACAGATTCAACTCTGTCACATGCTAAAATAAAAATTTGTTTATCATTTTTCAATTTTTCAAATGGGACAATTTGATCTTCATGTCCATTTAAGATAGTAAATTCATTTGGTACAGTGTCAAAAACATCTATACTATGGACACCATCGTGAAGATCATCAATGTCTCGATCACAATGAGAGGTATCCCCTGGAACAGTATACTCTTCATGACTATTTGAATCTTTAGTCAATAAATGAAATTCATAACAACATTCGGGATATAAAAGATCATTTGAAAATATTTCTTTGCAAAACAAATGAAAGGCAGCATGAAAATCTGCCAAAGAGCTGATAATAGCAACCGGAAGTGACCGGCACCAATCATGAGCGATTCCCTCTAAAGAAAACTTGAAGAGCTTGATATGAACATCCTCATGTACAATTTCAAGCCGGTGAATAAAGTCATGAAAATCTAACATGAATTCAGCTGGCACTTCCCACTCTTCTCCTCGAAATCTGGGAATACTTTTTTCCCATTCATCTCTAGTAGGTACTGGATTAGGGGAACCAACAATCTTTGAAAAATCATAGAATTCATACCTCTTTTCTACGATTCTGTTCATGTCATACCAGTGGAGTCACCAACAGATCCGTCCTTCATGGAGTCTCCAGATAGATGATTACAACCAATTGATGTCCAGGCTTTGTCTATCATCAAAGCTGGATCTATGTCGTCTCCCAAGGAAGCTGAGCTTCAATCTCCTCTCCCCGACAACGACGCCAATTTGTTATCACTCTAGGAAACTTTCCTAGGCTGTAAGTCAGAGATGCCTGGTAACTTAATCTTTTGGTAACTATTTTCTCAATAAAAAGTGTGGGTTTGGATCAAGTTGGAGGACTGAATCATTTCTCACTCAAATCATGCATAAGCACATTTAGATGGACAAGGCTTTCAACCACAAATGTTCAGAGAGTTTACAAATAAAGGGATGAATGAAGAAATAACTATTATATCAGCAGAATCACATATAAAACATATATGAATGGCCAATTACAATAATCACAGGAATACT
>WSFP011417996.1:0-23423 GCA_009831015.1 Picea engelmannii
ACAGTGATAATATACCTTGCTCCTATGTGCTTCCCTGGTGGGTTTATAGGTCCCACGAAGTCAATGGCCCATTTTTCAAATGCTTGTAGGCTCATCTACAGTGCAAGTGGAATTTTGTGTCTTCTGGATGGTTTTCCAGTTCTCTGGCATACATCACAAGCTCTGGTATGCTTTTTAGCATCTTTATGTAAAGTAGGCCACCAAAGGCAAGCTCGCAAAACCTTCTGTGCAATTGCTTTGCCTGTGTAATTTCCTCCTGTGATGCCTTCATGAGCTTCTACGAGGATCAGTGGGCGCTCTACCTCCATCACACATCTTCTTAGTATCTCATCAAGTCCCATCTTATATAGCTGACCAACTATCAGTGAAAAGTCTACATCGTGCACCACTAGTTGTTTCTTATGGGAAATTGTATACTCACTTGGATCCATTCCTGTTGATAGGAATTGGAATATGTCTGTGAAGTGTTCATCCATCTTCCTAATGGTGAGAAGTTGTGAATCTGGTAGTGTATCCTCCAGACTAGTGGGTTCTTCTCCATGTTCCAACCTCGACAAGTGGTCAGGGCCCTTGTTCATTATTCCTGGCTTAACTATGATCTAAAAATCATATTCTTGAAATAGGAGAAGCCATCTGCATATTCGCCCCCCCAACACTGGATTGTTGACCAGGTACTTCAGCACAAAGTGATCAGTAAACATTTTAAAGTGTCCTCCTAGTAAGTAATGGCGGAATTTTTGCAACGTGTACACCATGGCTAATCCTTCTCTCTCTGTAGTAGTATAATTGATTTCAGTTGTAGATAGATTTTTTCTAGCATATTCTAATTGATGATCAATGTCCCCTTCTCTAGGTTGTTCTAGTACTTCTCCTAATGCAATGGAAGATGCATGAACATGCACATGAAATTCCTTGCTAAAATTTGGAAAGACCAGAATAGGTGCAGTCACCATCTTTGGTTTCAGTGTGTTGAAGGTCTACTGGTATTCTTCTGTCTAGCCAAAATGATAGTCTTTCTTTAATAAATTCTCCATTGGCCCAGTAATCTGAGCATATCCTTTGATAAATTTCCTGTAATAGCCAATATTTCCTAGTGTAGTGCGCATTTGTTTGACTAAGGTAGGAGGTGGCAAATCAACTATAATTGCAATTTTGGATGGGTCCACCAACAATCCTTGATTGCATACAATATGACCTAATAATACTCCAAATGGTGAGAAGAAGATGCACTTCTTCAAATTCAAATCAATTTGACATTGCCTACATTTATCCAACATTAGCCTTAGACATTCAACATGATTTTTCAGCAAACTAAAAACAATCCACTCATCAAAATAGGCTTCTAAGCAATTATGCAAAAATTATTTAAATGCTTCAAACACCACCCTAGAAAAGATGGTTGGGGCATTATTTAGTCCAAATGGCATCATTGTGTACTGGTAGGATCCCCATTCTGTGGAAAATGTGGTTTTGTGGCGGTCCTCCTTGGCAATCGAGATTTGATGGTATCCTAAAAACCCATCTGTAAAATAATATACGTCCTGGCCTCCCACATTGTCTAATACTTAGTCTATGAATGGTGTAGGGAAGGGGTCATGCAAACAGGCATCGTTCAGCTTTCTGATGTCCACACATATTCTAATCCCTCCTATATTCTTGTATTGTACTACCATAGGGCCAATCCACTCCGACTCTTCGACAGGTTCAATAATCCCTTCTTCCAACATTTTGTCGAGCTCAATCTTCACTTTTTCCTTATATTTTGGGTTCAATCTGTAGGGTATTTTCTTGAGTAGCTTCACATATGGTTTCAAAGGTATTCCAATCTCTCCCATAGGTCCTTTGATACCCTTCATATCAATGAACTTGGTCGGAAACAAGTCCTGATACTTGTGCAGTAATTCTTTAATTTTGTCAATGGTAGCAGCATCCCAGTAATCTTTGACATTGGAAAGCTTTAGTGTCTCCTCTGTCCCAATATTAACTTTCTTTATCTTGATCGGTTATCCAATGAATGGAAGTTCAACTCCTAGTCCTTCCACATTCTTGTGGCCTTCTGTCTCAGGAATGTTTATCTTCCTCGGATCATCATCTTCGTCGGCATTAATGTTGTAACATCCTTGTAATTTCTGGAATGGCGTAATCCATTCATCCTCTTCTTGCTACAAAGGGAGGTTGTATGACTCCTTAAATACTTTCTTCCTCACAATATTTAATGCTTGATCTATTGAGGGAAATTCACTTTCAAACAAAAAGGTGGTTACAAAATTCTGAAGCATACCTTCCCAATCTGCGGTGATAAGGTGCATCTCTACTTGAAGGTACCAGTTAATAGGGGTTGTGTCCATCATTTTAATGAATATGTGTACCCATTTTTCTCGAGGAATGTCATTCCATGCCTCTTCATAGCTTCGTACATGGTCCTTTGGGAAGCTTCGACTTGTGTACCTCACTTCGCAGCTTCCTGCTTGTGCTAAAAACTGTGTTGTCATCAAGGTTTGGCATTGTGTCTAGTCTGTGATATTTCTTTTATGTGTCCCCCACCATCTTGTTGGTGTAGCTTTCAGGGCCTCATCCATATCCAATATCCTCTGTTGTGCTGCTACAATTTCTTCGAAGTCCATCAAGAAGGATTCTAAAGGATTTAGACCATCAAAGGTAGGTAAGTTACTTATTGTTGTACCAATCTAGCGAACTTCTTTGGTCAGTCGAGAACATATCCTTGTGGATACTTCATACATCTGGTTCTTCTAGTTCTCCAGTGCTTCTTTTAAATCTGATGAACACGCATTGTCACTTCACCATCTTAGATTCCCATCGGCAGTAGGGTTGATATAATCCTACTGTCTGGCTGTTAATTTATAGATGTTTTCCAGCTCATATGCGTAGTCTTCTTCTCTGATGGGCTCTGTATACCATGGACCTTCATATATATCTAAGGGTGCAATGACCCTAATGCCATCTCCTTCAAATTTCATGCATCTTTTCTTTAAATCGACCATAGTAGAATTGTTGAAGGCCCAATCAATTCCTAGTAATGCAAGGTAAGGGAAGCTATCATCAACAATTTCAATTACCTCAAAGTCTACAAAGGTTCTAACTCCGTCAATGTCCATAGGGACATGCTCCAATCATCCAAATGGGTTGACATCTTGTTGATTATCCATGTGAATCCTGATAGGGGAATATATCAGCTTAGATTTTCCCATCAGTGCCCAAGTTTGCTTCTTCATGACGTTGACCTCTGACCCTAAGTCAAGGACCACATAGTTTATATCATACTCTCCTATTTGAGCATTCAAATGTAATTATTTCTTTGTTCTTCTCTTCTTACCAATCTGGTGTACTGCCCTATTCAACAAGGGGTCTACCTTTCCTATCTCATACTGCCTAATTAGGTTCTGTAACTCTTGTACAACTTTCTCATCCTGAATTAATTTAAGACAAGTGTACAAAAAATTGATGAGTGTACTTTTCTCTTTTCGTTCTTTATGTGCATCCAATTGATCAAATGCCTGAGGCATTCTATACTCTTTTACTTCTGGTTGTGTTATATATGAGGATCCTTGGTTCCTCTTGAAATCCTATCTTGCTTCCTCGAAGATTCATCTTTCTTTCTTTGTATCAAAAGCCTAAGTCTTCTCCTTAGCTCTCTTAATACCTGACTCTTCTGCGATCTTTCTTTGGGTTGTTCTCTCCTCTCCTGTAGAAATGGCTCCTCGAGTAATGAAAAAGAATCTAGGGTTGGTTTCGCGAGGCTCATTATATATCAGTTGTACTTGTGGGTTCTGTTGGGGTCCTCATATTTCTTGAAGCTTATCCAGTAGCACCGGGAATCTTCTATGACATGTTCAAAAGAGTTACAATAACTGCAGGTTGTGCAAGAATTATGACAATCCCTTGCTAAGTATCCTGGTTGCATGCAGTTATAACATATTATTTCTCCTCGGCCTCGGCCCATACCTCATTCTCATCCTCGTCCTCTGTATCCACCACGAGGAGTGAAGTTTCCTCTCCCTGGAGAGTTGTACTGCAGAGTATTTCCTTCTTACTGCACTTCACCTTGAATCTTGTATATGTCTCTTGACCTCTCATGCATGAGATCATAAACTCTACAATATTGATCATCATGCCCTACTGATTTATAGAATGTGCAGTACAAGTTTTTGGGTTTCTGAACATACTTCTGGATGTAATAGCACTCACTTGGGCAATGTCTATTTCTGCACACATCACACCAGGGCAGATTAACTTGCTTCAAGGGGCTCAACACTCCTGAAGCTAAATACTCATGAAATAAGGGACATTGTTCCTTATCATGACCTTTTGAACTACATCTCACACACCAAACATCTTCCCTTTTGTCTTTTCCCTTATATTTATTCATATCCTCGACCTGTAAAGACAAACTGGTTAGTTGACTCAAGATCTGGCTCATGCCTAAGCTCGATTCTCCCATAGATGTTGATTCAAGCTTCATGGTGATTTCCAAAGCTTCTGCCTGTGATGCAATCTTCTGCTGCATCAGAGGGACTTTGATGTGTGGTAACAATGCAGTGATGAACCATTCTTTATTTTTTTCATCAGGGATCTGAAAAGTTAATCGGCCTATTAGGGTCTTGAACCGCTGGTCGAACTCCCAAACAAGTTCTGCTACCCTTTGTTTGATCTCTTTTATCTATGTAATACATTATGACTCTGGATTAGGTTTCTTAAAATCTGCAATCAGTGCATTCTTTATCTCGTTCAGTGGCTTAGGTTGCGCCAGTCCTTGGAAAAGTTTCATGTACCAGCTCAGTGCATGGTCCCTTAGCATAGTGTTGAATTGGGTTCTCTTGATGGCTTCATCGGTGATACTTTTAATATCCCATACATCTTCACACAAAAACCAATGTTTATCTGGATCTTCAGATCCATCTCCTCTAAATATAGGGAGTTTCATTTCATCTTCGATAGAACTGACTAGGCTTCTTGTCTGAGTAGATGCTAAGCTACCAGTAATAGTGCTCTGAGGACTCTGGTGGTTCTGACTATTCTGATTGCTAGGTATTGTTGAGACAATAGGAATATTAATGTTACTTACTTCAGTATTCTATGCATTTCCTAAGGTTTTTGGCTCACTTTGGAAAAGTTCTTCAGCTTCCCCTTCTTCTGTTCTGGTGGGCTCTGAATGTTCTTTGTCAGTTAGATATACCTCTTCTCCACTGTAGAAACCCTCTTCTCCATAGTTTTTCTTAAACAAGTTCTCAAGGTGAACCCCTCAGAATACTTTCCCACTGCACGTATGTCCTTCTTTTGTGTCGTTGTCACTATCTGAGATATTGAACATAAGCCTTTTCAGGTATGACCAATCTACTATATCTTCAATATGTGGTTTTCATGCAAGAGCATATTGATTCTCAGCTTCAAAAAGTGCAAGAATTTTCCTCTCAGTCCTTTGAAAAAGTATCTCTTGGCTTGGCTATATGATTTTGTTCTGTCAATAGCAAATTCGATGATATACCCTCCAATGGTACTATCAAACCAATGATCTACTGCTCTAGATATAGCATTGTCAACTCTCTTGATATTTTGGATCAATGTCGATGTCCAAACCACAGGAGTTTTAGATCTAATATTGAACTGGGTATCGGCTAACCTAGCCAACCATTCAAACAACTCCTGTTAGATTCCCCCAAAGAAGATCTCATGAATGTCAGTGAAGATGTATCTTTGAAGCCAATCTTCAGTACTTATTTTAGGGTTCTTGTTCTGGGCTTCAATGAAGTCCCTCTCTTGATCCTCTATCCACTTTTGAATCTCGGTCTTTGATGGGAACCACCTTGACATTCCCTTAAAAAAAATTTCCTGTCCCAACAACCAAACCATTTGTTGGCACAAGGGCAGACCCGGGGTTCACTCCAAGAGCGCACCAACAAGCCCTAGCTATTGGCCCTTTCGACAACACCCGTGAAGCAGATGCAGTCTCACCTGAAGCAGCTAAGAGGGGGGTTGCAGGATAGAGATGTCTAAAACTAGGGGAATATCAAGTGGAACTAATACAAAAATAATGTAGCATTCATGTGTCACTCATTAGCTAGATATACTCTACGCAGCTATAGATCTCATCTAACACAATAATGCAAATGAGAGAATAACAATGACAGGAATCCAGGCATCAATCACACATAAAACACAAAATGTATGTCGTTCACTCTCTCTCTAAGGATACATCCACAGAACTGGGCCTATGATATATTAAGATAAAGCTTACAGTTCTAATTTGCACTCTGGCTAGAAAATCCTCTCTCTTATTCTCTCCTCTTCATGCGCACCCAGCTGCAGAATCTGATCTTCACACCCAACTGAAGATCTTACAATACTAGAAGGCTCTCACTCTCAGCACTTCTCTCTCTCACTGTACAATAATCTCTCAATCAACCAAAATCAATAGCAATACCCAATATTACCATTCCCTCTACCTAAGTCCTCTTGACCTCTATTTATACATTACAATCCCTCACCGACAACCTTAGGTATAAACCTAGGTGTAAAAACCCTAATTACCCAAAACCATAGGTGTCTAAAACCCTAGGTCAACTTGACCCACATTTTCTGGGCTTTGTCGGCCTATGTTTCCTTCTTCCTTGTGCGGTGCTCAAAGCATCCAATGGTGGATTTCTCTGCTTGTTGAGTTGTCTATGATTCTTTTCTCTTGCTTATCTGTCATCCCTGATCTCCTCATTCAATGACTTACTTTTTCATACTTCGCTCCATCTTTTTTTCTCTTTTTCTTACTTCAACCTAGTGACAGTCAATGTGTTTCCCACGCAGTTCTCATTTTACCTTTTCTTCCATGATATTCGCTTCCTTCCATAACCAAGGGCCAACATGAATGGAAAGTAGGGTAAACAACAAATGGCGAGGTCTCATAGCATAGCTCGATACACACAATCACTTCATTTCTTGTCTCTGGTAATCATGGGTATAAAAAAGTGGTCTCGATGCAGCATCGAACGGGTTACGTAAGCAAGTGTCTTAACGGATTCCTCCAACGAACAAGAATTCATCAATCAATGTGAATTTGTTTGTTATGGTGTGGTATCAACGTCTAATGGTGATCTATCCTCCCGTAAATGTTTTTCCTAGTTGTTCTAGCCCATTGTTCTAACGGTCAGGGCTCCTCCAATGGTCATATAGCTTCACTGGGGAGAAGTCTCATTATGTGCAATTTTGTTGTTACGACGAGGTTCAAATCCTACAAACCTGCCTCCTGCGAAGTTCCAATCTATGAAATCTCTGTAACTTCTTGTAGATTTTCCAACTTAGTCTTCTTCTTATTGAGCTTCCTTGCCTTATTTCCTGTGATTTGATTATCTTTAATTATTTCTGGATTTCTCTTTCCATTCTTATTCTTATCTTCTCCTAGCAAAGTGACTTCGCACTGCTGATGTTCTCTCAAAGGGTTTGAAGTTAATATCCATTGTCTTACTATTTCCTGGGTGGATATACTTCTTTCTTGTATGGATAGGTCCTTCAAACCTTCTTGCGTTCTTTCAACCTTGATAGCTAATTCTATGGTCTTTTGTTGCTTCAACTCAACTTCTCGTTCTTCTATCAGTCGATTTATTTTTCTAGCTATGAGATCCCTTAGTTATTTCTTTTTCTTTTCTGTAGCTTCTTCCTCTTATATCCTTTTGATCTAATCTTTCTCAACCCAAGTTTTTCCTAACAAAAGAGGGAATGGGGTGTTGTTCTCAACAAGCCTAATAACTTCAAATTCCTCTTCAGTCGATGTTCCATGAATGATAACATGTACATTAGTAGCTCTTCCACATAGGGTTATCAAATTTCCTTTAAACAAGACTATTCTTCCCAATGAAGGTACCACAGTGAGATTTCCCAAAATTTCCCAAGTGATTTCTGTCATAATATTCACTGGTGTTTCCTCATCCAAGACACAGTCTATGTCGAAGCCTCCTATTCTTGTACTTATGTGTTGTTTTTATTTCAATATCTATGATAAACTGACATCTTTGTGATCATTCATCATTTCTTTCAATTGTTCTATTGTACTCTGAAATTTCTCTGATTCTTTCTCTTGATGATATTCTAACATGCTGTCATTCTCTTGACTCATGTTCATTCTTTCGACTTTAGCAATCATCTTTGGGAAATCCTCAACCTCATGACCAACAATTTTACAACAAAGAAAATAGGACCTATACCAGGGCATTCCTTAGAAATATGTCTCGGTCTTCTACAGTTATGACATAATGTAAATCCCCTCTTTGTCTTGTAAGTTCCCCAACTTCTCTTGTATTGCATACTAGGATCACAGTGATGGACCTGCAATCTGCAAAAATTCTCTCTAGGTTCCTACATCCATTCATTAGTCCAAAAATTATTTCTATGCATAGGAATAACATATCTTTCTCTATTTTTATCAAAACTATTTAGATCAAATCTTTCTTCTAACTATGCCATAGCTTTCAGACTAGGACAAAATCTATCAAACATACCTAGATTCATGCTTTTGAAACAAAAACATCCACTTATGTTACTCTATATAAACACAAAGATTTACCTCTTTCAAGATCTTACCTCTTTTCTTCAGATCAGGTTTCTTTCTTAGCACAAAGCTTCGCAAGTCAAGTAGAATATTGTGCACTACAACAACATATCTATGCACAAAGCTTCTCTTTTCTTTACTTCAGTTCCCAGCAATCACAGTTTCATGTCCCGATAATGGAACCATTTTTTCTCACAGGGGCATACCTAGGGTTCAACCCTTCAATAGTGCACCAACAAAACCCTAACTATTGGCCCTTTTCTCAACACCTATGAAGCAGGTGAAGTCTCACCCGAGGTAGCGGTAGGGGGGGTTACAGGACTCAGATGTTTGTAACCAAGCTGGGACACAGATCTGTGATTACAACACTTCACAGGGTACTTAGGGACAATGTATATTAATTCATTATCTTTATTCACATCGCAGATAAAAACCTAATTACATATCAGCGCGGTAATAATGAAAAAATACACATCGCACTTAGCATCATAAGTCATATCTAACACATTCAACATATACAAAGCATTAAAAATCCATGGATCTATCTATCATCCATAACATTCAATTCACTAAGCATATTCACAGCACAAAGAAAACCATCAACACGATATTTGTGTGTTTCACCCTAGTGTCGGGCTACATCCACCACCAACTTCTTCTTCTTTATTAGGCTTCAATATTTTACATCCATCCGCTCCTGTGCACTAAGCCACAGAGCCAATATTTGCATTGGGCAGGTGATCTGGGCATTAAGAACTAGATCCACCTTCCGAAAATCAGGTCAAGGCACAGAGCCAACTCCTCTATTATGCACAGATACAACTCCTCTATTACGCACAAAGCCATACATACATAGTTTGTTGCACAAAGAAACTCAAAACTACTTGCCTCTTACACTTAGCTACTTGCATTGCTTCCACTAAGATACAACTACCTATAGCTCACAATCTCTTCTTATTAATAATTTTACATTCACTTACAAAAAGGCCTAACCATGGGTAAACCCATGGGCCGACATCCCAAAATCCCTAATACAAAAACCCTAATGAACCCCTTGTTGGCTCCACAAAACAAGTGAGATCCCAGGATCTCAGCTCCACCTGGGCACTCCATCTTTGACTATCCTTTCTAAGTCCAAAAGTGGTCAAAACTGACCAATGTTTCCTCAAAACTTGGTCGAGGGATAAAAATCATCCACCCCATTGAGATCAACAGTGTTGGTTGATTGCATACCATGAACTAGCATGTCTGTTAATTTCTCCTTCGCGATCCGCAATGATTCCCGATCATCGATCTAATCAAATGGTGGGTGTTTGATCCGTTAACTCCAGTAGATATTTAAGTCGATATAACAACTGAGATTGGTTTTCCCTCCAATGAACAATGCACATTCATCTCCTCTGTCGGGTTCTTGATTAACCTAATTCAATTAGGGTTTTCTTCCTAAATCATACCCTACTTGGGTATCCATGGCATACAAATGCCTTTCAAAATTTTGTGCATAACCTTAAGACAATAAAACATTTCATAAGGGATTCTTACCCAATCCTTTCATACCTTGTGCCACATAGGATGAATACTTTTTGTACATGTTCTGGTTGTCAGCACCCTCTCTGATATTACGTTATGAATGGTGCTTCCTAGGGAATTATAAAGTCCCTTCAATAATCTTTCCACAACAACCTACTCATAGTCATCCTCTGTTGGAGGTTATCCATCATCGGAAATGATCTCTCTCAATAGTTCCAATTTCTCTCTACAGGTGACATACATCATAATTATGTTATTCATCATGTAAAAATAAAATTGCAAGTATCATATCTTTTAAAATAATAAAATAGTTTTCAGATATGTTCTAGTGTATATCTATGCACTTCATCACATTATCCTTAATGTTTTCATGAATGAAATCCAGAAAGTTCTCAACTGTTTTTGCAGTAATACAACCCTCACTATGGTGTCAAAAAATTTACTTTCATTAGCATACCATCTTTCCCTTCCCATAGAAAAACATAATACACAACAAGAAAATATTTAAGGGTTCTTCCCTGTTTCCAACTCCTTCTACACATCCTGGGACTTTCAACCCGGTTGAGTTATTTCTAGGGACTCACTGCCTTTTATTTCATGGTTTCATCCAAGCCAAATCAATCAAGCATACTCATTTATTCATTCTCCCTTTTCCAGTTGTACTTTCTCTTCACAACTGCTCATCTAAGACCTACAACTCTGTAAGCAATTCATAGTTCTTAGGGTGAGAAAAGTGTTCCTCCTTTTCTCCTTATTTGTTTATGCAATCTACTGTGGAACAATCATAAGTATTTTATGTGATTGAACTTAGAAAATTGAGGTTCTGATTTTCAATCTAAATTCTCTGTCAAATATTACTACATTGAAATTATTATATCTGAAATCGTGTGGTTTAAAATCAATCGAGGGATAAGATCGATTGTTATAATCCATTGTGGAGATTGTATATGCACATGAGTTAACGTTGGGACTTGTACTCGTAATTTAAATCCAATATATTTTTGTATTGAGTTTGAGATCCAATCATATATCAAATGACACGTATCCATTATGGATATTCCAAAACACGGTGGTGGACCTGAGCTTTGGAAGACCCATAAATTTATAAAATTCACTTGGTATTTGTTTGAAACCCGACTATGGTTTGGGACTTTAATGTTACGTTGTAATATTAAACCAATATCCACCATATATTTGTATATATAATGGTTATTGTAGGTCTGTGGGTGGATTTCATAAGTTTTATTGACATCTACTACATTAAAGGTAATCCATAATTCTTATGTACATGTGTGTGTGTGCGTATAAGCTTGTAGATCACTACTTAATTCTCGGAAGTCATTATGGTTGTGAGTTTGTCCTCCTAATAGAGTCCTCACATAGTTCCTCCACAAGAAACCCCTTCAGCATGCAACTTCCTTATTTCATATCCATCACTATCTGTGTTGGCCTCAACCTTGAGTTAACTTCAATTGTTTACCAAATATTCCATAAGGAATATAAATATGCATCTTTGTCATGCATCCAAATTATGTATCCACACATATTCTACTTTTGTTACTTGCGTCCATGATGTACTTAACCATATGCATAATCATACTCCTGTGTGTAGCTTTCCTAGGTATATTTTGTAGCTCACACACATATTTTTATTAAAATCATTTAACTCATGATTGTTCATAGTCATTCTCATGTGCTCTTCAAAGGCATAATAATTTTCCTCTCATCATAACAACAGATCATCCTTGCTCCCTTACTCTTTCATCTATTTATATTAGTATTTATTGAGGGAATGGAACACATTCCCCTCAATATATCATTCAAAACAAAACTTTCATGACTCTTTAGAATGGAGTCAACCATGCATCCATGGTGTTCATTAAACTTTGGCAAGTGAAATTATTACCTCACATTCCACTCATCAAGGAAGTCATATTGTTCCTTTTGTATGCATATATTCATACAGGTGCATCACTTTCACCTTTAATATCATTCATATATAATTGGTATTATTATCTTCCTTCATGTAAATAAGCCTCACAATCCATTAAACCCATGCACTCAAACATATACAAACATAGCTAGACATTCATCATGCAAGCTCACTAATTGCACCCTTTCCATGTCATATATGCACATGGACATATAATACTTCCCAATCCTCCTCCCAAGGATATTGTTTCCATCCTTATGAAAAGCCCCATAGAGACACTCAACACTGAGCTTCCCTCTCAATTGAGGGATTGCAGTCATATTATTCTTATAAGCATGGATTGCACCCCTTTCTCATTGATATTTTAGTTTTAATATTAGTGTTCTTTAGGGACACATTATAGTCACCTATATGACTAGTCTATCATCATAATTCATACTGATGTTACCCATTCCGAATGGAAATAACCAACAAGGGTCACCATTTTCCTTTCTACTGTAAAAACCCTCCATAATTCAGAATTCATATGGGTAGTTATTGTGTCACTCAAGGCATTAAGATAACCACTTCTAGTCTCTTATTAATGCCTAAATTCACTCTTTTTAAACAGTTCTTTACAAGGGAAACTATTCATAAAATCCCTCTTATATATATCTGAGTATTCCAAGCCATATCCATATAGCTACCATCCACCTCTAGATGTCAATATGCTCCATGTTTCATCCAAAGGCGTTTGACACCTCCTTAATCAGACCTTACATCGTTCTCTCATAAATCCTTACAGTCCTATCGTATTAAGGCAATAGGCCGCAACATTATCAACTTTTCATTATTTTTGTTAACTCGTGTTGTCATAAGGTCACCCTCATATAAAAGGTCCATTAGTAGACCATACCTTATGACCCACCATAGGTTGTAACATGCCTAATTTTCATGTTCAATATTTTTCCACATGCATTCTAGCATATCCTTGTGCACCAATCCTTTCACCTATGTCCGCAGTGCAGATATATTCCACTTGCTTACCTCTTTGAATCCTTATGCATAGACATTCCCTTGAGTTAACAGGGATATACACTTCATTAGCACAACCATGATATTTTGAACTTTCTCTTGTAACTTCACTTCTACCTTTATGAAGGTTGTTCACAATCTATATGGTTCCTTTCTACTTGCTTACTGGGTTATTCCAAGAACAATTTTCATTCGTTATACGTCAAGTGATTTGACCTTACCATTTTCATCAATCCTCTAATCATGAGATATCATACACATATACAAGGTTTGATCCTCTATTGAAGAAATATTTATTACTGCTACGGATCCTTTACATCCATTCACATCCCAGTCTTTCTATTAGTTCCCATCAGTATAATCCTACTCCTATAGGATTGGTTATCACTTCCCAAAGAAATGATAGTATTCTTCTTACAACGTCTAGCATGACTCAATCTTGTTGGGTAAAATCCAAACTAAATTTTAATATGAATCCTTCTACTCAAGGAACTTACGTAGAAAAAAAAAATTCAACAGTAATATTCTTAATAGACTCATTTTATCCTTGGTAACCTAATATTATGGATGTACAACATCATGTACAATTGTAAAGTGAATTCAACTTCTTTATTCACAAGATTAGCAACATACAATGCATTCTTCCAAAACATCTATCAACAATAGAAGGTTTCATTCCTCTCTTCGGTAGAGGTTTAACAAAGCCTCTTAGGAATGGGTAAGATAGGGTGTCACCCCTTAAAGTCCTCCAATATTATTTTTTTATACGACTCGTTCATGAGCCCATGCAGTCCAATTGTTGTTTCCTTGCTCTGATACCAATTTGTAACACACCCAACCACTTAAGTACATTTATAAGGGAAGGGGCATCAAAATTCCCCTTCCCTCCATCATCTCAGATCCTTTGTCCATGGTTTTTTTCCTCTTCTTCTCATCAAGATATTTCCAACCACTATCTCCATGCTCCAACCCGAGCTCTGGTTTGAAAGTTATGCCCTTTCGAAGTTCTATGAGCCTCATTGGTCAAAGGCCATGTGGTGCCCATGTGGATCCACCTCACACGTACCATATTCAAGCTCCTATATTCATGGTGGAATTCCATCCACCGTCCAATCCACTAGCGGGATTTGATCCTTGTCTAACACACAGGATAGCAAGGAATTCAGTGTTCGACATTAAACGTCTCTTTTTTCTAATACACGCATGTTCCTCGGAGTTCTGAATTCTGAGACTTTCAAAATGCTACCACGTACATCTAGCCTTTCAGCCTTTCAACTTATCCTCGACACCACACTCCAGACCTTCGGAGTCCAGAACTCCCGGACCCCCAAAGGGTCCACTCTTGCACGTGGTGTTGTAATAGATATGAGGGAAAAATAAAGGTGGATCCCTCATACTCCTCCCACCAATGGACTAAGTGGTGAGTGCCAGGTGTGATACGTGGCAAGGCAAAGGGGACACATGGCCCCTTTAATGAGTGACACATGTCATGTATTAATGGGCCTATAGGGTCTACAGAACACATGAATCTAGGTGACATGTGGCATGTTAATCATGGGTTCACATCACCCTAGATGACATCACTCTGCCATGTCACTTTGGACTTATAGCCTTCCAGCCCTTCAATTATGCAGTCAAGGTGTGTCCACGTAACCCATGGATCTACAACCCTTGGAACTTCGTAGCTCTAGTGTTTGGGAGGTTCTACTCACTCCACGCTCCTTTCCTCCTGGAGTAGGACTTCTCCAAAGTGTTGTACATGAGTCCTTCCTCTTGGTTGATCAGATAGTTGAGAGGGATCACGAGTGTCCTTAGATCGACGATCCGCATTGCTTCACAACTTTGGCATTCGAGGATTTTAATGTCATGACATCACCATCCTCCCGACGTAAGACTTCATTGAAGTGTTGACTATAGTATGGATATAATGGATAAGAGTGATCCCGAAGTATTCCCAAATCGACAGTTCATGTCACTTCGTAACTTCAACATTCGGGGGTTTCCTTTCCTTGAACCACACTTCCTTCTAGAGTTTCAAACTTCGAAAACACAGAGATCTCTGATCAATTCTCCATGTGCACTCTATGATAGCCAGTCGATATCTACTCTGGCCTATGATGGTTCTTGACCCAATGCACAACACTCCTCAAATATCTCGGAGTGTCTAACTCTGGACCACACTTGATCTGTCACCATGTGCACATGATGCCAATGTCCATGATTTTATCTGCACTTCAAAGCTTTGTGAAACTTTCACGCTCTTGTGATTGCACTTCGATACTGTCAAATAACCAAACTTATGGATAGTTGTTCATTTGTGGACATGCGTACCTCTATTCTCAATGATCCATATTAACTTTGTGACTCCATCATTCAGGAATTTTTGGCATTAGAACACCTCTATTCTCCCGAAGTGGTCAACGTCGGTCTGACCACGACATCGATCCAATCATAAGACACTTGGCAAAAGGTAACGATGACACGTGTCCCAATCAACTAGTGACACATGTTGAGGTATAATTGACCCATAATATATGTCAAGGTTCTGAATCGGGATGACATGTGGCTCACCCACTTGGACTACACATCACCTTAGATGATGTCAGCATGCTAAGTCACTCAGGCCTTCGGCGCTTCGATGATAATCCTAGTTCACCACCACCTCAAATCTCTTAGAGTGGGACTTCTCCGAAGTACTTAGCACTACCCCTTCACTACGAGTGATCTAACGACTAAGAGTGATCCCAAAGGATCTGAATATCGATGTTCCACAATAATTCACAACTACAACATTCAAGGGTGTTGGCAGTTGTGAAGTTTTAACATCACAAAGTTTTGGAATCTAATAAGAGCTAGCTCCTTTTGGACTAGTGTAGGGTTCCCAAACCTTGGTCATATGGACCCTCTAATGAATCTCATCCTATAAGCTCTACTCTTAGTCAATATTTGGTTAAGGTAATGGGCACGAGCCTATAGTCTCTTAGGCTACTGGTTTGAAGGAATCCCCCCCCATATTTGCAGAAATTTAAGTTTTAAAATAGAGAAGGGTATCTTCGAACCAGCCTAGAGGCCCACCTTATCACCTTACACTCATTTGCATGCAATGACTTACAAAATAACAGTTAGGCATTCTCATTATAAATTAAATGTTGCAAATATTAGTCACATACACAGATATTCAATCATGCATTTAAATTCAATTGTACAGGGTTCAAGAAATACTTATCTATTACATTTGATAGCCGACCAACTGACTATAGGTGTTATCTTGTCCACCCAACCATAGGCTCAGAATCATTCATTCTTACCACTCTAGCCACCCCTGTTGGCACAAGGGTAGACCCAGGGTTCAACTCTACAACAATGCACCAACAAAACCCTAACTATCGGACCTTTCGGCAACACCTGTGAAACAAATGAAGTCTCACCTGAGGTAGAGGCAAGGGTGGTTGCAGGACTCAGGTTTCTACAACCTTAGCTAGGACACAGATATGTGATTGTAATACTTAACAGAGCACTTAGCAGTAAACCTTCATCAATATCTAACCAATATATACTCCGTGGATAAAACAGAGCATCGTAGCATTCACCCAGATCTAATGTATATAAGCACTTAGCATAAGGAATTATATCATATCTATCATATTCAAGCACTAAGAAAGTTCACAAAGGTCAGGTCTAGCATCCAGATTCATCATAATTATAAAGTATAAACAAACCTATGTATCTATCTATGTCAAGCACTTAGCAGATAACACATAAGTACACCAACACATCGCACAAAGTAGAGAAACACAACATATTGGTGGTTCAGCCACACCCTGGGGATACATCCACCAACTCGTCTTCTTTATTAGCTTCTTCAATCAGATACATGCATAGAGCCACAAAAACCTTACTCCGCACAGGACAGGAGATTTGCGCACCTCGCTAGATCCTCCTTCCTTGTGTTACATCACAAAGTCCTTCATCGTATGTTACAACCACTTGCACTTAGCTTTGCAAGTCTCTCATAGTATGCACAAAGCATTTACAAGCCACACTTGCACTTAGCACAACATCACATATATGACTCTTCTATATTTCCTTACATCGCCTAGACATTTATTTATATATTACAAAATAGGCCTAAGCATGGGTAAACCCATGGGCCAGCATTCCCATACCCGTTACATATTCCTAAATCCCAAAAAGGGGCTGAGATCCCGTGATCTCTTATTCATCTTGCACTTCACCTTCGACAGGCTGTCGAAGTCCAAAATGGTCAAAATTGACCAAGGATCTCTCAAAACTTGGTCGAGGGCCAACATTCCCCCAACACCTACCTATGACTCGTCTCAAGTCACTCTGATGTAGGAATTTCTTGTTTGAAATCCTCGAGATTTGATTGAGTTGCTTCAACTTGTTGTTGTGTTACAACCTCTTGTTCATCAAACTCTTGGATGATTGCATCGTTCACAGGTCCTTCCATGCATTGTTCAGTTGCATTAATAACCTGCTCCAGTTCTACTCCTCGACCTTAAACTTCTGTGAACAATTGGTAGACCTTATATTGCATAGGTTGGAGTCTCTGAGTTACTTCCATAAATATTCTCTAAATAGTGTGAATATGCTACTGGGTGGTGTGTTTCTCTTGAGATCTCTTCATTCTTTCCATAGCTGATAAGAGATTCAACTATGCCTATATCATTTTTTCTTGATACTTCACCTCTTGGAGATGTGACTCCGGTATCAGCTAATTGGTGGAGTTGGGTTGGCTCGTCTCCCAGCTCTGGTGTTCCCAATGGCAGAGGCACAATGGAGACTATGTGGCTGGACTATAGTGCCTTTTTTACCCGTCAGACTTTGATTTCAATTCTATCATACATTGCTTCCTCCTTGGCCTCTTATTTTTCTACTATTTCTAGTGAAGCATCGTTCAGGGCTTCTATGAGGAAGTCAAAGTCGTCAGAGGTGAGGATAGTCTTCATATTGGTCATGGAGGATTTTTATTTCTTCGGGAAGAAGGTTTCATAGGTGAACCCTTCCTCTTCTTCAGGGGATCAACCTTGTCTCCTTTATTTTTTTCGACTTCTTTGTCATCTAACTCTTTTCCATCACCTCCTTTCTCTAGTGATATGGAAGCAGTCTTCACGGATGCACTGTCTAATCCTTGGACCTCTTCGGTATTCTTTGTCTTTCTAGGTCCAGGTGTATCCTGCGCAGTTTCTCGGCTGTGGATGTCAAATATCTCTACGGGGTTTGCGGGGATAAGGAGGTCAGCGGACCATTCCTTAGTAATCTCCTCCAAGTCCTCCTCCATCAGCTTGTAGTAGGACTGAAGTTGTTGCTTATGTTCATCGGTGCGCGTTGTAATATAAATGAAATGTCGATTTGCGGTGAACTTCATCAAAGGCTGGAACCGGTGTAGAGTGTTCGGAGTCATGTGAGGCTCAGACTGGATGGCTCTCTTCAGCTGATCGTAGTAGGTATGAAAAACATCATTTGACTACCACTGTTTGTTCATATCACTGGAATACCAAAGTGCACTGAACTTCGCAGCCAGCGGCTCAAATGGCTCGATGTCGAGGAAGGTCACACCTTATGGCATCTCCCAGGTGATGAATACGATAAGGATCAAAATCCAACTAAAATGGAATTCGTAACCTTGATATTGTTCTTCTCTGCAGTCTAGTTCCAATTGATTCACCAGGTACTTCGCCCAGTTCATTTGTAGGCCTTCCACGCACTTCCCTGTGAGGTTGAATACAAAGTTGGTGACTTGGGTAGGTCGGTTCTTTCTTACTGACTTCCCTACAATCAACTGATAGGTGAGGCATACTACACCACTTTGGATAGAAGCTACCTTGTAGCCTCGCATCCCCTTCTCGACATTGTCGTAGGTGTCCTTGATCCTCTGTGTTAGAGTGTGATCCATGGATTTTCCTGGATAAAAATCTTGTGGATCAGGTCCCTGCATACTCAACCCTGTGATCTGATTGATCAGCATCGGATCAACTATGATACAGTGGTCTAGCCAAAAATAGTCATCATGCTAACAAGAAACAAGTAGCTTGACATAGGCATTCACCTCCTAGTGTCTTCTGAAGTGTGGGATCTTCATGACATTCAACAGGGTGGACTATGCGAGGTTATGGTTCCATGTCTAGGGGGTTATCTTTGAATTATTCCCCTTCATTATGGTCAGTTACTTATGTGGGGCGAGCATTTTATAGAATTTTCGGTCACCGAGGTTGAAGTCGCTCAACTTTAATGCTGCAATCTTGTCTTGGTTTTCTCAAACTACGTGGATCCCCTTCAGGAGGTTCGCAGTGACCAAGATGTACTCAAAATATATGGGAATGCTATCTCGATTTACTGCTCTGCTCAAAGGTGGTATGTAGGTGGGTAATATAGTCAGGATCAATTTGGCATTTACTAGATCATCCTTGTGCTTGGTTCACTTTTCATCTGATAGTCAGGATGGTCCGGCTCCGTGAGCAGTCAACGAAGAGGCTTGCAGTCCTCTCATCAAGGATGATTGTACCCCTGTAGACATCTACATGACTCATTTAGTCTGTTAGCGATAATTCTCATCTCGGGCTTGACAGCATTCGAGTCTGCAAGTTACACGAGAAGCGCCCGAGCGCAACATGGAAAAATATCGTTTTACGCCTTCCAATCAAGCAAGCGGGCGAATTTATGTTGTCAATGGCCAGGATCCATATATAGAGAAGATCAACGATCAACGGGTAATCATGGTTAGCAGAGTTGCGCCAGGATTAGCGCAATGGATAGTGCTTATATATCACCAAAAAAGATCTTAGTCGTCCATCCTGGAGAAGTACGTGTCACACAATCAGCCTCCATCGCCTCCTCGCCCTTCACAACTTTGAAGAATGAGGACCAGCCTCCTCCCAGCCACGAGACACGAAGCACCGAAAGCATTCAGGACTCAGGCCCACAGCATCGCCGAAGTGTTTTCAGCCATCTGTCCAGAGGGGACACCTGGCAGCAAGTAGATCCATCTCGGCGCCTCGCTCATCACAACTCCAACGCACAAAAAACAACTCCATCATATCTCGAGACGTAAAGTAGTGAGAGCATTCAGGACCTGGGGCCCACTACAACATCGAATAAGTTTACAACCATCAGATTTGAGGAATGCATGGCACTAGATTGAGCCATCTCGGCATATCACTCATCGCGATTTCGATCAGCAGGGATCAGCCCCTTCATATTCGCAAACGTCAAAAAGTGCCATGAGAATAGGCATGTGGTCACAATCCGTGGTCACTTGGAAAAAGAGAGGAGCTGTGTAAAGAAGGCCAAAGCACCGAGTTCAGTTACAGAGAGGATTGTCGCGGTCTCCAAGCGCCATTGGATCCGATCTGCATACTGTTTCTCGCCTGGAGTAAATGACGACAAGAGAGGGTGGTTGAAACCTCCTTTCAGTCATTAAGTAAGGAGAATGGAGGGTCTGGCAATCCGTCTGCCCGAGGAAGTCTTGTGTATCGATTTTCTCAAAGGATCCATGCCGAAGTCTTCAACTCGACAGAGAAGTCTACACACGCTATCTGAACACTTATGATCCGGATTTTATGAGCAGAACGAAATGAATACCAATTATTAGCAGGTACTTAACACAAAAATAACAGAGATACAGTAAAACTGGTTTTCTATTAAATAACAAAATAAGTTGAAACTGTAAAATGCGGAAACAAGCTTGCTGGAATGGTGGCGGCTTATCTCTGAGAAGAGATGTGACAGTAGTGCGCATTCGCAAGAAGAAGATTAAAATGAGGCTCGGAATCCCTTTTTACAATAGACGGGAATGCCAAAATTCCTAGACATCCAAAAACCTAACCCTAGGAGAAGAAGCGCCAAAAGTCATGTGGGCCCCGTTTGGGTAAGTTGGTGCATCAACTTCCCGGGGTCGTAACTTTTCCATACGATCTCTGTTTTAGGCGTATGATAGCTCATTGGAAAGATATATCCGAGAACTACAACATTTTTGACAAAATTCCATGATGGAATTTTTCAAACGCAACACATTCCCCAAAAAATGTCATTTAGGGCCTCAAAACGACTCCAGAAGTTCAGGACCCGAAAAACTGCTAAAAATAGTAAATTGCCAAAAATGTCAGAACGTTGTTTTGAGCCAGTTGGAAAAGGTGGGTGGCCACCAATATCCATCTGGATCAACTTATTATCTCAGCTACCCTTCTTACAGGAGCCATGCATAGTTAAGGTGGCATTTAAAGAAAGATATCAATACGAGTTTGATTGAAGGGACACCCAGTTTTGGGTGACTGAGGCACGCCTCAGTGGGGAGAATTTTCCTGAGTATATAAACTCAGTATTTGTATTTTGTAAGTATCGATGGTAGAGCGAAGCTCCCTATTGTAAAGTTTTAAAAGATATCCTAGCTCTGGGTATGCATCTGTATGTAAGATTTCTTGTTTAATTTCAGATAGTATTTCTTCTTCCGTCTAAGTTTTCATCTTATACTAAGAGAGTTCGTGATCGACTGATTCGCACAAATTATGGAAATTATGTTGTGATAAAGGATTTATTGTGGCACTATTGTTTTCTTTGGTTTTCTACGTCTGAACATAAGAAGATCTTGTGTTTAGATGTCTTCTTCCACAGTCTGTTAGGAACCTGATGTTTATAATAGACCTTCACACCTCTCTGATATAAGTCTTCCCCCTACTCACCCTTACTGCAACTCATTGTCTGAAGTTACCTAAGACCTCACTCACCCATGCATGCTTGGCCTAGTTTCAAAGTTGGACCACGTCGTTTGAGTTAATCTCCATTTGATCACCCCATTAAACAAATCGTGACATAAAATGATGGGCATCGAGCTCTGCTCCTGCTGCAATCTAGGGGTGACCTCCGTCACCAACATTTCTAGCATCGTTGCCAAGGAAAAAGTTGAATATTTTCCCCGGGATTGAACGACAACGATTAACTGATTCTGAGGGTGCATCAGATATCAGAATTATCAAGATTGTTTTTGTGGACCTGGCGACTCCATTGTGATGACTTCACTGGGGAGAACCTGCTCTATCAATTGTGGATTTCAGAGGCAGACACACGCGGTCTCATCCACAACTGCCCCTAGCTACACCTGAAACCGATCCAGAGGTGGTTCTCAGAAAAGGAAAGGCCCCTGAAGAAGCAGCTTCCACCGCCGAAATAGGTAATCTGCCATCTCCTTCTGTAAGAACCCCATTTTCTCCTCCTCAGTTTCTTAGTAGACCTCCTTCACAAGTTTCCCATTTCCTGAATTTTGGGAGTGTTCCTGCTGAGTTTTCCCCTCCCGATCTAGGATTGGAGGGAGAAATCCTTGTCACTCCCCTCTCCTCTGAAGCTGTACCTTGGCGTAGACCCACGACCACATAAGATTTCCCCACTCTTGCACAAGGAGGAGCACATGCTGACTTGAGCTCGTTAGCTTTCTCCTTAAACCCACTCTTGTTTCCCACTCCACTTCGAGACTCATTTCCCGCAGCCCCTTCACGAACTCCTTCTCTTCCAAGTTCTCCACCACCTAATATTCCTATGGTTGGTGATAACCCCCCTATGACCAGAATGAAAGCTATTATAGCCGTTAGGTATGCTCCCCTTGTGTTACCTCAACCCCTCAACACCCTCTCGGCAGATGGTTACCTCAAGCAACTACCCAAATTCATGGGTGAGGGGGACGTAACTGCGAATGATCACCTAGAAGAATTTTACAGTTTCACAGATGACAATGTCATCATGCATGCAGACGTATGGATGATAATTTGTTTCCACAACCTCCAAGGAGAGGCTAGAAAATGGTTCAAGGCCCTGCCTCTTGGATCTATTGATGGGATAGAAGCACTAGACAATGCCTTTTTGAGACAATGGGGAGATAAAAAGGATTCCATGCATTACATGACAGAGTTTGGGTCGTTGAAGAGAAAGGAAGGAGAGTCTGTCTCCGACTTCTCCAAGAGATTTAATAAAATGTACAACAGAATCCCTGTTGAGATAAATCCCTTCGAAGCCTCTGCAAATATCACTTACTCCAGTGCTTTTGATCCTGATTTCTACCTACTGCTAAGGGAGAGAAGAGTTGTTACGTTGGCCCTCATGCAGGATGCGGTCGTGGAGGTAGAATCTAACATATTGGTTGTCAACTGACTCAGGAGTGCAGGTGATAGAAATACATCCAAGAAAATGCCCGAATCCTCCCCATCCAGTTCCTCTCCCATGCCCCATCAGACAAATGACACAACCAGAGTACTAAAATCACTTTTTGCCAGGATGGAAAGGTGGGAGTTAGAAGGGAAGCCCATGTACAGAAATCCTCAGAACACTGATAATAGAGGTTTCAGGAGACCTAATAACAATGGACCACAGGCCTTCCCAAGGGAACAA
>WSFP011417997.1:0-23423 GCA_009831015.1 Picea engelmannii
ATTGAATAAAGTCTACCATTCTTTCTATAACCTCTTTTTGGGGAGGATTCAAGGAGTGAAAATTGGAGGAGTTTTAGAGAATACATTGAGTAATATTATCTACAGGATCAGAGTACTCCAAGAATTGAAGAAATTCATAAATTGAAGAAGTCTCAGGAATCATTATCAGGTCCTATGTGATGATTGGTTGATGGTGATGATTTAATGTAAAGTTTTATTATCTCTCATATATTCTTGGGTGGAAGGAAGGGGCAAGGATGGAGAGTTCAAATCTCTCTTTATATTGGAGGATTGTATATTCCTCCTGGAGGTTTATCCCTTCCTCTACATTTGGAAGTTGTAGTTACCTTTGAAAGTCATTACTTCCCTTGAACAAAAATTGTTGATTATTTCTCATATATTGTGCATGATGTATTGTGGTGTATTGGTGTAACTCTTATACTATTGTTCATTGCTCATTGGATATAATTGAATGGTTTAAGTATAAGTTGAAAAAGGTTTTTAAATTGTACTTGATATTGATTCACCCCCCTCTTAGTATTAACAAGTTACGTTTATGTATCTTATGCACTGGATCGATAAGAATGTGAAACACATAAACTCATAGTTATTATGCGGAATTAACAATTATTAAGTGTAGAAATTAAAGAAGGAAAGACAGCAGCAAGAGAGAAATAGAGACAGGAGAAGTTTGATAACGGAGTTCACCAAGGTGTGGCTACGTCTCTGAGTCCCGCTTACAGTGGTGATCGCTTTATTTCTCTTCTCCAAATGCTCAATTACATCAACAAGTTGATTACAATATGTTGAAAAAGCACTATGCATCTGTTGTACATGACCTCCATGATCATATAAAAAATACCTCACCAAAATCCTCTCTCGAATGGGCTAGAAAGGCCTCTTACAACATGAGAACCGACAAAAATGGTCTCTCTTCTATAAGCTTTCTCTCCACATCCATGCAACCAAATAACTGTATCTGATGGCACATAGGCTTGGTTTATGTAGAAAAAGAGTTGGGTTGAATTCCCAACTTCTCCCAACAATGTGGCCTCTTCCTAGCCTCGGATCCCCAAAAATATGGCTAAAATACCATAAAAATCAAGCAATATTACAAAAGATTTAAAAAAAAAATATTTAATCTAAAGTCAAAACCCACTCTGGCTACATATGGCACGCGCCGCCTTTGCTCTGAGCTCCTGGACATGTGAGTGGCCATGTGGTCGAGCTTCAAGTCTCCAACAGTGCTCCCCTACCTACATTTCTGCCCTTGGTCATTGGCATGGCCATATCGCCATAGCCCTAGCTCCCACGTTCTCTGCTCCCTCCTTTGGCTCCTAGTATTTAGCCCCTGGTCGGTCGAGACTGGCCCCCGCCGACTGGGGCTTATCCCAAACTATCTGCCACATGCTAATTCAAAAGGAATTTATGTTGTTTGGTTAACAAGCACCACCACTAGACCATTTGGTTCGCCTAGGAAGTTATTATGTTGCGCCCACGGAGGTCGGGGGTTTGAATCCCCTGGAATCCATAACAATTTTTTGACCTAACCGTCATTGGAAAAATTAGGGGTGCCATGTGGTGGCCTCTAACTAGGCCACGTGTCACCCAGTGATTGGACTATACCATACATTCACCAGCATAGTCAGCATATAGTCAACATGACATGTCATCACCGTACAACCCAGTCAGCTGCCACATCATCATCGTACAGCCCAGTCAGTCGCCATGTAATCATCTATATTTCACAGTCACCCTACCACATCAGCATCTGTACATCCTAGTTGTCATACGTACTACCACGTGTCATCCTACTTTTGGTCCATGTCATGTACGAACTGTCATGTGTCATCCATATAGTTCCACGTGTCAAATCCATACAGGTGCCAACTTAACCCAAAAATGTTGATTTTAAGTGACACGTGTCACCTCCTAGTGATGCCACATCAGCATGATGATTTCATCATGACGTCACCTGTCGTACTGTTGACTTTTTTACATGTTTGACCCAAACTTCAGATTGTGATAACTTTTGCATACGGACTTCATTTTTCAAACTGTTTACGCCACCGGAAATATTGCGATGAGAAATTCACAATGGTGTAGATTTCATGACCATTGGAGAACTTTTATTTTTAAGCATTTCATATCCCCCTGGATCAAGCCTCCCCACTGGAAGTTTTTGGACCACCAAAATCCTGGTTTTACAAAGGTAAGAAGTGAGGGTACTTCCTCCCCACTTGTACTGTATCATCCATCCTTTATGCTTGGACAATAATCACCTAAATGACCACAATAAACATGAAAATTGAGATAGTATTGTTTATCAAAGTAATCATCCCATCTATTGCACCATCATCTACATATTTTGTCGCAGTTAGCAACCATACACCATTGAATAGCAACAAACTAAACAACAATATTGAATATGCGAATGAGAATGAAAAATATGCTTCCTCTTATGAACAAGGACAGTAACCAAAGTATGCAGTTGAACCTCATGTTGTACTTCTTGTGACACTTCATGATTGTTAGAAACATACCTAACCATTTTATGTTTAGCATCACTTCCTTTATGATTTGTTATAGACATAAGTGTTAAACTCTTGCTTGCATTTACCATTCTTTTTAACTTCCCTATAGTTGCAAAAGACCTGTCATTTTTCATGCGATGAGCATGAACAATGTACTCTTTCCCATCTTTCTTGAAGCAATATTTATTTTCCTCCTTGTAGAATATGGTTTTTATATCATAAAGGTATGGGCTTCCCAGGACAATTCTACATATATCCAGTGGCACTATATCAATCTCTACTTCATCAACATACATAGAAGTGATTGCAAACTTAATTTTTAATTGCTTGGTTACTTGCAAATTATTATCACCACATATCCATCCCAATGGATATGGTATAGGATGTGGCTTAGTTTCAACTCCCAAATTATTTAGAATCTCTTCACTGATTAGATTGTCTTGTGATCCATTGTCTATAAGAGTATCAAATTTAACATTATTTTTTATGACCCTTATGTGGAAAAGTTCACTCCTTTTACACTCATCATTTAGAACATTTGAATTAGAAGAGCTAGTACTTGCAATCTAAGTTATACCTTGGATTCCCATATATATAATTTTAGTCTCATCATCGGAGTTTGATCCCAGATCCACTTGAACTATTGTAGTTGTGGTCTTATTTCTCCCTTGATTGGAATACTTTTTTGGCTTCAACTCAGGATGTAAAATCCAACAATGATCTTCAACATGGCTTTCCTTCTTGTAGTGTTTGCAAGTAGGCTTCTCCTTTTTCGATGTGGTTGTCTTCTTCTCTTTATCTTTTCTTTTCCCTAAATATTTTCCTTGTAAGGCATCTATAGAAACATTATCACTGACATTCCTTTTACCTGATTCAATGTGAATGGCTTGTACACATACTTCATCAAATTTAGAAGGATGTAACATAAGAATAGTATGCTTGAGATAAGAATGCAGACCACCAATATATTTTAGAAGTGTCTCCTGTGTATATAAAGGAATACCCAATATTAATGATTTCTTATGAAATGCTTGAGTATACTCTTGTACACTTTGACCTTTAGCTTGCCTTAAACTTTTCCAATTCATCATTTCCTATTGCATGTATGCTAATGGATAAAATTGTTTCTTCAATGTAGTAACAAAATAATTCTAGGAAGATATTGTTTTACCACTTTTCCTGAGATCATCTTTAGTTTTGCTTTCCCACCATATAAGAGTTGTGCCTCCCAATTTGAGACTAGCAAGTTGGATCATTGTTTCATCATCAACAATCCTTTGTATCATGCAGTAGACTTCGAGTTGTCTAACCCAATTATCTATCTTTCTGCATTTAATTCACCATCATAAGTGGGTAATTTAAATTTTACATCAAGCTTTAATAAAGGCATATCAGAAGAATGATGCATTTTTTTATGTTGCTTATCCTTGGAGGAATGTACACTTATTTCACTTGTAGATGATGAGGATGAAGGGGAAGAAGGTTTTGAAGGTCCACCACCTTCAACTCCTCCTTCTGCTCTTACTGAAGATTCACCTTCTTCAACCTTTGAAATTCTTCGTTTTCCTCTTTCATGGTAAAGCTCCTCTACCATGGTTTTCATCAATTGAAATGCCTCGAAGAAATCGTCCTCAGATGCATAAGGACATAGCTTCATCGATGAAGACATCTCATGTTTACGAGGTCAACTTTGAATCTCTGGATTAAAAGCCTCAAGTTGGCCTTCTCCTCGCTTGAGTTTGTCTCTGGTGAGCATCCAATGCTTGCAATTCCTATCAAACCTTCAAAACAAAAATCTTTGATACCAAAAACTTGATCTGAAAATGAGAGGTTTTACTGCCAAACTTTCCAAGTTAAGTTTATGTATCTTATGCACCGGATCGATAAGAATGTGAAACACATAAACTCGTAGTTATTGTGTGAAATTAAAAATTATTAAGTGCATAAATTAAAGAAGGAAAGACAATATCAAGAGATAAATAGAGACGCGAGAAGTTTGATAACGGAGTTCACCAAGGTGTGGCTACATCTCTAGGTCCCGCTTCCAGTGGTGACCGCTTTATTTCTCTTCTCCAAATGCTCAATTACATCATCAATTTGATTACAATATGTTGCAAAAGAAATATGCATCTGTTGTACATGACCTCCATGATCAGATGCAAAAGACCTCGCCAAAATCCTCTCTCGAATGGGCTCAAAAGGCCTCTTACAACATGAGAACCAGCAAAAATGGTCTCTCTTATATAAGCTTTCTCTCCACATCCCTGCAACCAAATCACTGAATCTGATGGCACACGGGCCTGGTTTATGTAGAAAAAGAGTTGGGTTCGAATTCCCAACTTATCCCAACAATATGGCCTCTTCCTAGGCTCAAATCCCCAAAAATATGGCTAAAATACCATAAAAATTAGGCAATATTACAAAAGATTTAAAAAAAATCTTTAATCTAAAGTCAAAACCCAATATGGCTACATATGGCACGTGCCCCCTTTTCTCTGAGATCCTATACATGTGGGTGGCCATGTGGTCGAGTGTCAGGTCCCCAATAGCGCGCCCCTACCTACATTTCCACCCTTGGTTGTTGGCATGGCCATATGGCCATAGCCCTAGCTCCCACGCGCTACGCTCCCTCCTTTGGCTCCTGGTCTTTAACTCTGGTCAGTCAAGGCTAGCCCCCACCGACCGGGGTTGATCCAAAACTATCTGCCACATGCTAATTCAAAATTAATTTGCATCGTTTGGTTAACAAGAACCACCACTAGACCATTTGGTTCACCCGGGGAGTTAGTCTATTGCACCCACGAAGGTTGGGGGTTTGAATCCCCCGGAAGCCATAAAAAAAATTTGACCTAGCTGTCATTGGAAAAATCTTAGGTGCCATGTGGAATCTAATTGGGCCATGTGTCACCCTATGATTGGACTGTACCATACAATCACCAGCACAGTCAGCAATCCAGTCAGCATACAGTCAACATGTCAGGCCATCATCATACAGCCCAGTCAGTCGCCATGTTAGCTGCCACGTCATCATCATACATTCCAGTCAACTGCCACATCATCATTCATACTCCACAGTCACCCTGCCATGTCATCATCTGTAAAACCCAACTGTAGTTCGTACTTCCACGTGTCAGCCTGTTATTGGTCCATGTCATGTACGGACTGCCACGTGTCATTCGTACATTGCCATGTGTCAAATCCGTATAGGTGCCAACGCAGCCCAAAAATGTAGATTTTGAGTGACATGTGTCACCTCTTGGAGATTCCATGTCAATATGATGATTTCATGATGACGTCACCTATCGTACTGTTGACGTCAGCAGTACGGCATGTTGACTTTAACCAATTGACTTTTTTGCCTATTTGACCCAAACTTCAGATTGAGCTAACTTTTGCATACGGGCTCCGTTTTTCGAACCGTTTACACCACCAGAAATATTGCGATGAGAACTTCGTGATGGTGTAGATTTCATGAGCATTGGATAACTTTGATTTTTGAGAATTTCAGATCCCCCTAGATCATCTTTATATTTTGGATTCAATCTGTAAGGTCTATTTCTTACTGGATTAGCACCTGGTTGCAAAGGGATCTTGATTTATCCTAACTTCCTAGCTATCCCTTTCATTTCTGAGAATGTAGTTGGGAATATATCCTTATACTCACGCAATAAATCTGCAATATTCTCCATAGTTTCATCATTCCAGTAATCTCCTATCTGCGCAAACTTTGGATTTTCTTTTGTCCAAATATTTACCTTATGTGTCTTTAGTGGTTGTGCATATGCAGCAGATTCAAGCTCTGGTCCTTCTACTATGTGTTCCCCCTCAGTTTCAGGAACTTGTATATTCCTTAGATATTCCTCATCTTGTTCATATTTAGAAACATTACAACATTTCATTAATTCATGAAGAGTCATAGAAATTTTGTGTGCACTACACATAGGTACTACCTCCATTGGCCCTTCTTCTAAAAAGATCTTGATTCTAATGGCCTACAAAGCTGCATCTAGTAATGGAGATTCACGTTCAAATGTAAATGTTACCTTAAACCTTTGAATTAGTTGGTCCCAATTCTTTGTTTCTCTGTGCATTTCTAATTCTAGGTACCAATTCTTAGGAATTGTATCTAATGTATGTAAAAACTTGTGTGTCCATTCCTTATTTGGTATCGATCTCCACATGTTTCATCTCTGCTCAACATGATCTGTTGGATCACCTACCCCTATATACTTATGTGTAATATACTCCACCTCGTTGTTGAATCTAACTTGCATCAATATTCTACACTATTTCCATCCTTCTATTCCTTCTTTATGTGCAGCCCACCATATGGTTGGAGTGGCCTTCAAGACAAGATCTAATGCCAACAGTATTTTTTGTTCAGGTATCTGCAACTCAAATGCCTATACAAAATATTCTATGTTAGTCAAACCATCATACTTGGGTGGGTCACATAGCTATATTCCAATACAACGCAATGATCAAGCAATGCGGGCACATAGTTTGGTGGATACTTCATGCATTCTCTACTTCCAATGTTCTGGACCTTCCTCTGAGTTTGACGCACATGAGATAATGTTTCTCCAACTTAGTGCACCATCTATAGTGGGTTTAACATAGTCATCCATTTGTGCAGTCATATTATAGAAGTTGTTAATTTTTTTCCTTTCGCTAGCACTATGTACCTCGTTCCTTCTGTTGGATCCAATGGCGTGATAAATTTTAAGTCTCCTACCTCAAATATCATTTCCCTCCTCTTCAAATTAATAATTGCCTAATTTTCAAAGGTCCATTCTAACCCCATTAGTGTTGGATATGGTTGACTATCATCCCCGATTTCAATGACTTTGAAGTCTACTATACTGCGCACCCCATCTATATTCACAGGTATCCCTATCAAACGTCCAATTGGTACTATCTTGTGTTGGTTTGCCAATCTTCACTGGATGGGAGACCATATTAACTTGGGTTTCCCCATCATTTCCATCTTTTCTTTGGTAACACATTTACATCAGAACCCAAGTCTAAAATTACATTGTCCACATCATATTACTCAATCTGTGCGCTTAGTCTGAACTCTTTGTTGGTCCTCTTTTTACACAGTACCTGATTCACTACCCTTTGTGTGGCAGGAGTTTCCCTTTATTGTGTGAAATGATCAATCATTTCACATAATGCATTCAGCATAGTTTCATCTTTCATCAATTCTATGCAAATTCTCAGAAAATCTCTTAGATTACTTACCTTCTCAAGTGAAATTTTTCTATAGTACGATCACAGACCGAAGGCATGTCGACCATAGGAGGCACAGATGATGTTGATGCTACCCAATTTGGTCCTTGTGTCTCTTTTCTTGTCCTCTGATATGTCTCATTTTCTTTCTAAGGGTAAAATGTCGTCATAGGTCCTGTTGATTTCCTCACCCATTGCTCAAATTTCCTCCCTCCATTCATCGCATCAGCCCATATTCTAGCTCCCTCGTGCATGACAGTTGTCATTATAGGTCCTTCATTGCGTTTCTCGGCTAATATCTTTTTTACATTTTGATTTTGGTTATGGTTCTGATTCCCTCTTGCCTGCCACTTCACAAGTAGTTGAGGACAGTCTTTTGTTGCATGATCCAGTGCTCTACAATATGTACAGGTTGTACAAGGATTGGGGCAATCATGAGCTAAGTGCCCTGGTTGATTACAATTGTAGCATATTATTGGTCCTCTGCCTCATTTTCCATGACCTCTACCAAATCCTCCTCGGCTTCTTAGGTTAAAGCCTCTCTGATTATGATATTGTGGACCACCTCCTTCTATCGCAACATTCTCCTCATGAATCCTATACATATCTGAAGAGCACTCTCTCATTGAATCGAATGCACAAGAATCCTTCTCTTCATGATCGAATGACTTTCAAAAGTTACAAAATAAATTCCTTGTCATACTCTAGTATTTATGCAACAATGGATAATCCGGTGGATGATGGCCCCATTTTTTACATATTTCACAATACTCTTCTCTCGGTAATGGATTCAGTGCTCCAATTTCCAAATACTACGCAAAAGAGGGGCATTTATCCTTATGGTGGCCTTCAGTCCTACACTCGGTACACCAAACTTTTTCTTGCTTCTCCTTCCCTTTTGTAAGCTCTGCTAATTAAATGGTCAAGGTAGCTAACTATGTCTGTAATTGTGCCAACCCCCCACCATATCCTACAAAATATGCTTCCAACTTCATCACAATCTCCAAGGATTGTTGTGATGTAACCTTCTGTTGCACCAACGGGCAAGGAATGTGTGGAAATAGTCCTGCAATAAACCATTCCCGGTGATGTTGATCAGGAATCTGGATTGTCAACCTACCCATCACATCTTTAAATCTCTTATCATAGTACCAAACTGATTCAGTCTGCACCTATTTGATTTCCTTCAATTCTATAATGTATTGTGACTCAGATTTTGTCTTCTTGAACTCTTTCAATAATGCTTGTCTAATTTTTTTCTAAATTTCACACTTGTCCTATAAGTGTAGTACTCTACAGTTTCATATACTAGATCAATGCACGGCCTCTAAATGTTGTTTCCAACTACGCAATATTGGTAGCCTCATCTTGGACATTCTTCATATCCCAAATTGTTTCACATACAAATAGATGTTGTTCTAGGTCCTTCGACCCAACTCTGTAGAACTTAGGTAGTCTCAATGTGTCGTCTAACCCTGCCATGTTTTTTTGTGTAGTACCTCCCCTTGGTGATATCGGTTGACTCTGACTCGATGCACTACTCCCACTGCTCTAGCTACTACTATTTTGACTTCCTCCGCTACCTATAAGTGCTTTTGACAAATCCTCAAATGTTACCTCAGATCTCAATGATGTACATGGGGTCATGGATTTGACATAGGATTCAGCATGAGTAGGACTTATCGGTTCTTCTATTATGGGACTATACTGATAATCCTTATCCTCTTCGTCTATGTGCATTATTTCTATGATCTGGACTATTGTGCAGGGTTATCTCCTCTCATACTCATTGTGTGTCTCTCCTTCCTCGACCCCAGTCTTAAATCTCTTGTACCTTCTTCTACTACGCAGTACTCCAAATTCATCTTCTTCTTCTAGTATACCTTCCTCATTTATCTGCATCCTCAGTCCCTCCCTTCCTTCTTCATTTATTTCTTCATTCTTTCCTACCTTCATACCATCCCCTAGTCAAACCCTAGTTACCCTATGTGCATGAAGCCCCTTAGCAATCATATTCCATCATCATCACGCATTTCTCGCACAGCAACATCTTTATCCAAGTACCCAATGCATTCATGAACCTTTTGCACGGACCCTTGAAGAATTCCCTTTCTGCAACACTACATGGCTCGGAACAATCTACTACAAATTATGTAATATAACCCCTCAGTATGATATTTAACCAGAAAACAACTGTGTGGGAAGTCTTATTACTTACAGAATTCAATTTTCTTACCAACTCATGAGTCCATCTCCTCGACATTGTAGTACGGTATCTCCCAGTATTCTCCACTAATATTTCTAACCATTCAGTTAAAATAATCGAAAATTCACCAAAGAAAATCTCATCCAACTTTGTAAACACATATTGTTGCAACCATTGTTCATTGTTCATCCAAGGGTTTATATTATCTTTCCAAGAAAATTCACGTTCCTTCATTTCCATCCATTTGACGATCTCTTTCTTAGTTGGCCTCCAAAACATTCCCTCAATCGCAGATTCTAGATCTCGGAAACGGAACCATTTGTTTGTGCACGGTTGTAAGACCCTAGGTTTAGGTTATCTAACCAACAAAACCCTTAAGATATCATCCCTTTCAGCATCACATGCATGCAAGTGAAGTCTCACCCGAGGTATCTACTGGGACTAAAAGAACCAAGTTTCTACAGGGATGAGGGATGTGAGGTCATTATAATGTTCATTGATACTTATATACCCTGTGTGAAATACTGTGTGTCTCGTATCCCTTGATTAATTGGTAAACTCAATTATACGACACCATTATAATGCAAATTGTGACGTAGAACATTCACTGGAAAATTAATATGTATTGTGCATCACTCATATAACAAAGAGAGCTATATCTAATGATGCACAAACAGAACCTCCATGAACAATCACATAAAAAGACACATTCATACACATAATTTAATGTGGTTCACCCAATCCTTGGGCTATGTCCATAATGGCTAGATTCTTTATTATTCTTTGTACAATCATCTCAGGTTTCTGCATTGCACTACAATAGATACATCATGATATCATTCCCCATCCTTCCTTGATCCCAAATGGATCCAGGAAGGCCTAAAAATAAAATTTCTAAGAATAAGACGAAACCAGTGACATTGCGTCTGTCTTGTCACGTTTATTCTGTCCATATAATTTTTTCCTCAAACAGACATTGTATGCGAAAGTTATCGCGTTCTGATCAAATTCCTAAACAAGAAAAAAAGTCAACTGGTCAAAGTCAACCCTGACATTAGCAATACGACAGGTGATGTTAGTATGACATCAAGATGATGTCATCATGACATCATGATGATGTCATCATGCTAATGTGGCATCACCATGAGTTGACATGTGTCACTCGACTTCAGCACTTTCAGGTTGAGTTGGCACCTGTACGGATGTTACACGTGGCACTGTATGGATGACACATGGTAGGTATGGAGGTGACGTGGCAGGTACAACAATGTGGCACATGGTAGGTATGGTGGTGACATGGAAAGTATGGTAGTGTGACACATGGCATGTACGGTGGTGACATGGCATGTACAGTGGTGACGTGGCAGTGTTGATTGGATAGTTGGCTGGATCGATGTGTTAGCAGTATGAGAAAATCCCAGGGTGACACGTGGCACCTTGGATTTGGCCAAGGTTGGCTGGGTAAAAGGTTTGTTTCACCTCTGGGGGAATCAAACCCGCGACCTCCAAGCAAGCCAAAGTTTTCGTAACCAGTGGTGAACCGACTGGGCTAACCATGGGACTTAACCCTTATGTGGCAAACTTTGGTTTTATTGTGAGTTGGCCGAAGGAATGGGGATAAGCCTCGGTTGGTGGGGGCCAACCCTGGCTGAAAACTAGGGGCTTAACCAACTACAGGCGTGTGGGAGCATAGCACCAGGCCATATGGCCATGCCAACGACCAGCGGTCGGGAATTAGGGGCTAACGACCAGCACGCCAGCCAGCCCTTGGTCACATGGTAGAGACCCATATGACCAAGAGCCCAAAAATTAGGGGTTGTGCCCAGTATTTTCCCAATTTTGGGTTTTTAAGCCTTATAGTATATTTTCTAATGATTTTAAGCTTGTTTTTTATGGATTTTGGTCATTTTTGGGAGATCTAGAGCCCTTTTTTAGGCCATATCTTGGGAGGAAGTTGGGAGGATGTTGCCAATTTCAAATATATATAAACTAGAGTTTATTGGAACCCTTATATAGGTTTAGAAGAGGAGAAATTCTATAGAATTGTGAAGCCAAAGTCAGTTTTATGTAGGGAAGCCATTGAGGAGAGGAACTTTGTGAGCCATTTCAAGGAGCTTCGCTCAACCATTTTTAGTACCGTCAGTTATGTTGGGTTCTTGAGGTCTAGAAGAACACATCCAGACCATATTGTAATCCATTTGACACTTTTATGATGTACGTTTGAATCTTTGAAGAGAAATAAGAAAGCCTCACCCACTGAGACAAAGGTCCGGAGACGTAGGCGATCTTGCTGAACTTCCTTAACAAATTTGTTGTTATGGTTTGCTGATTGTTTGTGCTTACTTTCAGATATGAATATATGATCATGGATTCCACGTTATATCATTAATTCTTCATCTTTCTTCAATTCCTAAATGGTTTATGAACTCATGTTTTAAAAACTTAACCATAGTCTTTAAAAGATGTTTTTGGATCAAGTGGTATCAGAGCAGGTTGATGGTTGGTTTTTTAGTTTGCATGATTATCAGGGAAAATTTGAATCGTGGTGAAGGCGAGCTTGTTGAAGATAATCCTGAGATTGGATCGAGAAAGAGGACTTATCAAAGTGGGAAGATGGCATCGGAAGAGGGACTTTCTCATAACGAGATAGAGTTTCAAAAGAGCTTATTTGCCATGTCGAAGATGGTAAAGGTTTCATATGATGATTACTTGGAGTGGAAGAGACCAATCCTAGGTAAATCTTCAAAATCCAAAAGTGAAGAAGGAGAGGATCCTCCAAAACCTCCTCATTCACCTCCTTCTTCTCCATCAACTTCTTCTTCTTCAAGTACAAGTTCCAAATCCACCATAAGAAAACATTCCCATAAACATAAACATGATATGCCTTTACTTAAGCTTGATGTGAAGTTTGAATTACCCATGTATGATGGTGAAGTCAATGCAAAGAGGCTTGATAATTGGGTCAGATAAATGGAATTTTATTGCAGTGTGCAACAAATCAAAGATGAGGCAACTCAAATAAAATTGGCATCGCTTCGACTTGCAGGCACAACACTCATCTGGTGGCAAAGCAAGTTGCAAAATGGCACGCAACAAGTGGGTAATTTATTTCCATCATGGAAAGTTTTTGTTTCTGCACATAAAAAACAATTTTATCCTTTGGGTTATAAAGAGAAGGATTTAATTGAATGGAAAGGTCTTAAACTAAGAAAGGGACAAACAGTGCAAGAATACACAGATGAATTTCGTAAGATGGCATTAATGTTAGACATTCCTTTACATACCCAAGAAACTCTTATGAAGTATATAGGAGGTTTACCTGCACACATTCATAACATTGTATTTATGTTTGTACCTACTAATATTGATGAGGTTTTTGTTCAAGCAACATACATTGAGGCAGGGAAAATAGGAGTTGGTGTATTAGGGGAATTGTCTTCAAGAAAATAGGACAAAAGGAAGGGGAATGGCAAGAAAGCAAATTCAATGACAAGAAGGGAAGAGAATATCTCTTGCAAGCATTGCAAGAAAGAAGGGCATGATGATGACCATTGCTGGAAATTGCATCCCGAGAAGAGACTGAAATGGTTCAAATAGAGAAAAGGGAGGCAAACAGTTGTAGCAGCAACATGGCCAACAGACTTGGGATCAGATTCGGGTGATGAGTCTAAAATCACAGCGATTGGTTTGACAGGTAAAATAGGTGATGGATATGATTCTAGAAGTAAATTGTTTCACATAAGGGTCATAATGGAGCATGCTAAGGTCGACACATTGATATATAGTGGATCTCAATCTAACTTGATTTTAGAGGAAGTGGTTAAACAATTGGGATTAAACACTCATATGCATCATAAACCTTACTCACTTAAATGGATAAGCAACAATCATAAATTGCACATAACAAAGCAATGCACTTTAAAGTTTGCAATTTCATCAAAGTTTGTGGATGAGTTAACATGTGATGTGGTGCCACTCAATGAATGTGGAATGGTCTTAGGCAGTCCTTATTTGTATGATCGCAAAGCAATCTTCTATAGGGAACAGAATCAATATCACTTAATCAAATAAGGCAATGAATATGGTGTACATGCTCATCACTTAAAAGAAAATCAATCTCTTCAAACAATGGAACAATTAAGGAAGGTATCTCATGCAAGAAACACACCTATAATTGTGCCAAATAAAGTAATTGATATTAAGCATGAACATGAGATGATTGCAGAATGGAAGTTCAATCATACTTTGCTTCACAATAAGATAATGTAATACAAACATATTAGCTCATTTGCAGTCCTATTTTTTATGTTATCATTGCTAATGCTTTCAACATGAATGATAGTGGCTTCAGTAAGATGTGACAGAGTACAGGTGGCTAACAATATGTTGTCAATTATCATGGTTGTTTTGCAATTGATCTTGATGAGACAGGTGCACAGAACAGAGTTTAAACACAGAGAACAAGTGGGGTGGCCTATCCTACACTTGATGACTGGTTAGTACCCTTTTGGAGGACCAAAAGGTCTTAGTGGGGAGGCATGATCCCAAATGGATCTAGGAATGCCTAAAAATCAAAGTTCTTGGAATCAAACAAAACTAGTGCAATTGTGTCTGTCTCGTCATGTTGATTTCGGCCATATAATTTTTTCCTCAAACAGACACTGTATGCGAAAGTTATCGCGTTCTGATCAAATTCCCAAACTGGCAAAAAAAATCAACTAGTTAAAGTCAATGTTGGCGTCAGCAGTACGATAGATGACATCATTATGACATCATCATGTTGATGTGGTGTCACTAGGAGGTGACATGTGTCACTTAAATTCGTCACTTTCAAGCTGAGTTGGAACTTGTACGGATGTGACACATGGCACCGTACGGATGACACATGGCACTATACAATGATGGCATGGTAGGTATGGTAGTGCGACATGTGGAAGGTACGGTGTTGATGTGGCATGTACAGTGGTGACGTGGTAGTTTTGATTGGACAACTGATTGGACTGATGCATCAGCAGGATGAGCCAATCCCAGGGTGACACATGGCCCAATCATAGGGCACCACATGGCATCCCAAATTTGACCAAGGTTGGTTGGGTAAAAGGTTTGTTTCACCTCCAGGGGAATCGAACCCACGACCTTCGATAAACCCAAATTTTTCGCAACCACTGGCGGACCGACCGGGCTAACCATGGGACTTAACCCTTATGCGGAAAACTTTGGTTTTATTGTGAATTGGACGGAGGAATGGGGATAAGACCCGATTGGCGGGAGCTAGCCCCGACTGACCAGGTTCTGAAAACCGGGGGCTTAACCAACTACAGGTGTGTGGGAGCATAGCACCAGGCCATATGGCCATGCCAAAGACCAGGGATCGGAACTTAGGGGCTAACAACCAACGCGCCAGCTAGCCCTCGGCCACATGGTACAGACCCATACGACGAGGAGCTCGAAAATTGGGGGATACGCCCAGTATTTGCCCAATTTTGGGTTTTTAAATCTTATATTATAATTTTTAATGATTTTAAGCCTGTTTTTGATGGATTTTGGTCATTTTTGGGAGATCTGGAGCCCTTTTTTAGGCCAGATCTTGGGAGGAAGTTGGGAGGATGTTTCCAAATTCAAATATATATAAACCATAGGTTCTTGTAATCCTTATACAGGTTCATAAGAGGATAAATGATATATAATTGTGAAGCCAAAGTTAGTTTTATGCAGGGAAGCCATTCAGGAGAGGAACTTTGAGAGCCATTTCTAGGAGCTTCACTCAACCGTTTTTAGTACTATTAGTTTTGTTGGGTTCTTGAGGTCTAGCAGAACATAGCCAGACCATATTGTAATCCATTTGACACATTTCTGATGTATGTTTGAAGCTTTGAAGATAAATAGGAAATCCTCACCCATTGAGACAAAGGTCCGGAGACGTAGGCAATCTTACCGAACTCCATTAACAACTTTGTTGTTATGGTTTGTTGATTCTTTGTGCTTACTTTCAGATCTGCATATCTTATTATGGCTTCCATGTTATATCATTAATTATTCCTCTTTATTCAATTCCTAAATGGTTAATGAACTCATGTTTTAAAAACTTAACCATAGTATTTAAAAGATATTTTCGGATCATTCCTAGCCACTCTGCAATACAAGCCTCTCTCTTCAAAATCTCCCCTAAACCTTCAGACATAGACTCTCTCTCATTCTCAGCCTATTCTCCTAGAAGAAACAACCTTTTCTTCCCAACCCATTACATATTTATACACAGAATTTAGGGCTCAAAATTGTATTAGCTTATCTCAAAACCCTATGACAACTCATTATGACTTATTTCAACTCATGACAACACATAGTTCATGCATGTGTTTTCTGCCTTCACGCCTGCATATTGCTTTTCCTTCATTTTCTCCTGATGATTATTTTCCTTCTTTATCTCCTTGTTTTATTTTCTTGCTTTATCTTCTTATGCACCGCCAAATGCGCCTTTACTGCGCACTTTGATCCTAAATGCACCTTTAGTGTTCATCTCCTCAACGCTTAGGATATTTCTCAAAATTGCATCCAAAATGCATGTCCAACAACTCCTCTTTATCTTGCTTAAATAGATAACGTCACCTTCCTCCTGGCCTCGTTTTGGAGGACTACCCAGATCTACGATCAGGATTACTTTCCACTAGGTCTGATGGACGATCAAGATTTCTCCTCGGAGTTCTGCCTTCAAAGTATCTTCATTCCCAGTGGACCAAAATTCTCTAAACATCCTGTTGTGATGGACGATCACAATCATTATGAATTCATCCCCTATAAATCAATGGTTTCGCTTAATTTGGAAGCTCGTCCTAGTCCAACTGTGGAATACTCTTAGGGTTCTTCTACGATCAAGGGTTGAGATATTTCAACCCTTAGATCTAAAACCTGAGGTTAAAAAAAAGGACTAAGGTATAATTCGCCCAAAGGGCCCACGCTTGACTCACCATCCAATTACATGTTTCCAATCGCAGGCCGACATCTGTCAACCTTTGGACACATTGGTGTTCCAGGTCATCATCACACGTCATGTTGACGTCACTTCTACTCCTAATCTCGCTTAAATGAGACCACAAAGATCTATGGAATAGGTTAATCCTGGACTAATCCCCGATGAACGGATGATATCTCTCTTCGAACTCTACCTAATATATGGTCCATCATATCCCTCGAACTCTCCCCGTCAAAGTACCTAAACCCAAGGCTACTCCAACCCTCTAAATTTGATGACGCTCACAGTAGGGAGATCCAATGGTCTACAATTTCTCTCGAGACCCCATCCTTCATAGCCACACTATCCCTTGGTACTAGGATAATCCAATGGTGAGTCCTCTGATTGACAGTCGGGATGATTTTTCTACACCAGTCGACGGTTGCGATATTCCCTATTTTAGACACATGGTTCTCATTCTTTTTCTAGTCCAGTTTGAAACTTAACTACTCGAAGATTCTCTTATGTCCACTCTAAATCCTACCAGTCCTTCAAGAATTCGGTAATCCACTCCCTAGACCGAGTAAGGCATTTTCCTCTTCGCTAATTAAGTGGAGGTTAGAGTTTTTGCACAATGTCCACACTAGGATAGAGGTTTCATAGGAAATTAGGGTTTCCTACATTGCACAGAGACCTGTCTTGATCCACATATATGGTTACGGTTTCATCCTTTCTAGAAAGAATATCAAGGTATTTCTTCCTCTTGGACCTATCATGTGTCTCTTAGCTAATATGCCTAACTATATTTTCCTAGATAGCACACCGCAACAAATTCTCTACTGCATACATAGGAGGCACGCATATACAATTTCACCCACAAGAGGGACCCTTGTACAGTTCCTTAGTCATTCAAGGTAAAAGGAAGAATTATCCTGCTCATATATGCATTACATATATAATTCCATATAGATACATTATCATACCAGTATAATAACTTTCCAAAGGAATGATACATAAACCATAAACATGCATACACTTACCATACTATCACAAGCATGAGTACCTTGCTTTCAATTAAGTTACATAGGGTGAAAGATACTTATCTGTTACAGATTATAGCCATCCAACTGACCATGGGTGTCCACCTTTCCACGGCTCAAAAACATTCCTTCTTCACATTCTATCCACCCCCATTGCAATCCATCTTACCACCATGGATTCTTTGCACTCCCTCCTATGTTCACTTGCATCCGCTCTCTTCCTCTAGGTCCTCTCCTCCTCATGCATCCCATGTACATAATTCCTTGGGAAGGTTCTCGAACTATCCCTTCCTTTCTTTTGTCAAAAGGAAAACTCGTGGGGCAATCTGGCTGCAGACCTGGTACTTTGTTGTACATTTGGCTTGGCAACCTATGTTCTCCTGGCCAGATTTTCCATACATGTATTCATTAAGGGTGGTTGGGTTGATCAACTACCAATCCATTCCCATTAATCATTTGGCTTCAGCTACAAGTTATAGGAAATAAGATCATTGCCTTCAAATTATTCATCAAGGTGGCTTGGGGTCTTTACATATGAACCCACTTCCTGCTCCTTCATTAATACCTCTCATTGTATTATGGCTTGTACATTCAAGGCTTCACCCCACAGTCATTTGTTGGCATTTTAAATCAACAATAATATAATTACAATGTTTATATACCATTACATGGAAATCATTAATCATGATTAATTACATATAATCATAGGTTTAGGGAAGAGTGTGTTACAATTTTATTATTAATATTTAAAGCATTACATAGCAAGGCTCTCCGGCTTTCAACTTTACAACCACTATGTCCTTTCATCAAGTAAATAGAAATACATTGCTAATCTCAGGGAAAAAACTGGGGTATTGCATCCCCCCCCCCCCTATTTTGGCATTGTCCTCAGTGCATATCACCATGTAGGTGTACATATATACAGAATTTTCATCAAAAATTCAAAAATAATTGTGGGTATGCCTCCTGCATTGTATCTTCCAACTTCCATGTCACTTCTTCAAGGCTATAGCATGGCCATTGGACCTTTACCTAGCCTATGGGTGTTTTCTAGAGAACCGTGACCTTCATGTCCAACATATGCACTGGCTATACCCAGAAGTCTCCTTCTGGCTCCACCTGAATCAAAGTCTAATCAATGACATGGTTAGGGTCATGCACATACTTTTTCAGCAAAGATACATGAAATACATTATGCACATTCATGGAAGTAGGCAATGCAAACATGTATGCAATTGGTCCTATTATGTCTAATGTTTAAAATGGACCACAAAATATGGTTGTTATCTTGGTACAACTGCCCAATTTCAATGAGCTTATCATGGTATTCGCTTTCAAAAATACATGCTCTCCCACTTTAAATTATCTAGTTGTCCTACTCTTATCTACATAATTTTTTTGTCTATCTTGTGTTGCTTTCAAATTCTGCTAAATTTTAACCATCTTCTCTTCCATCTCCTTGAGAAATTTTGACCCAATTACTATGTTGTATGTTAGTTGTCCCAACTCACTTGAGCATTACATTTTTTTCCATACGGATCTTCAAATGGGCTCATCTTTAATAAAGTTTGATACTCATTGTTGTAGGAAAACTCGACCAAATGCAAATACTATTCCCACTTGGATGGTATATCCAACACATACATTCTTAACATGTCTTCAATCACTTGGTTCATTCTCTATGTATACCCATATAACTATGGATGGTATGTTGTACTAAAATTTAGATTCATCACAAATATTTTAAACAATCCTCTCCAAAAGTTTAAAGTAAACTTTGGATATTTGTCTAAAATAATTGCCTTAGGTACACCATGCAACCTAGCAATTTCCTTCCTGTAAAATTCTGCAATATTAGCTAGCTTATGACATAATTACATTGGAATAAAATGAGTAGCCTTTGTCAATTTATCCATTACCACCATTATTGAATCATGTTTCCTTGTTGTTCTCGGCAATTTGTGTTAATATATTCACACACTTAGGAGCTAGTTAAGTTCAACTTGGTCTAATGTGTCAATAGGTTAAAGTGTGTTTCTTAGTGTATTTCTTTAGTATGCATTTGTAGTTAGGAAATCCAACGGTCGCAATATGCTCCCAACATAGAGTGATCTAACGGCTTGTATTATCCTCGATAGTAATGACTACATTGATCCATGTCTTAACACCTGATTGGTCCATGATCTCTATTTAAAGAGCATGGAGGATCATTTGTCGATGATCAATTGTGAGAAACTCTCTTGTAATATTTTTCTTTTGCATTAATAAATTGCCTCGAGTGGCCACATTGGTTTTGGCCATGGATGTTTCCCCACATTGGGGTTTTACCATGTAAAAACATTGGTTTGTTGATCTTTAATATGGTTGTGTGAGTGGTTATTGAAGGTGTTCATCCTCTATTGGAATACCCTATGTTGTCTAACATGGTATCAGATCTTATTTGAATACCCGCTCTCATTGTAGATCGATATCTTGAAGTTGTGTTGCTACATTTCTGGTTTCTACTATTTTCATACACTTTTGGTCCAATAGGATTGTTCGATTGTGTCCAAAGCGCTTATTTCAGCTAGAAACACTTTTCATTTCACTTGAAAAGGTTTTCGTTTGCCCAAGATATGATCGTTTCAGTTAGATCCAGAGGTATAAAACATGATTACACCCTATTTAAAAATTGTACACAGATAATATTTATGTTTTCTATTTTTATTTCCAGGTTGCTTCTCTTTCCAATCTGCATATTCTATTTTTCATGCGCTTTGTGCAATATCGACAAATTAAAAATAGAGCAAAAAGTGTTTTATTTTCTGTGTATGCTCTTTGTCGTGCGCTCTGTTTGATCTCGGGAAAATCATAAACAAAGAGAAAAATTGCATTTTCAGGTAAGATAACCAAGATCTAACCCCTTGTTGTCAAGAAGTGAATTTTTTTGTGTGTGTGAACACATGAAAAGAATTTTTTTTAAGCACACACCTTAAGGCGGAGCTCCAACAACAACAAAAACACCCCCCATTCTCATTCTTAAGATTATAATGTGTTTTACACTAGCTCACTTGATTGAAAGTTGCTTTATTTAGTAAGAGATCTTGAGTTCAAGTCTCATTTTTGTTATTTTTTGAAAAAGTTCATGCATTCATTGTAAAGTGCATTTCACTTAAATTATAAAACTGAATCTCTATAAAATAACTTTAATATTTTCTTTTAAATATTTTTTGCATGCAACTTTAAAGTAACTTCATTGTAAAAATGATTCTCACTTATTCTATAAAAGTGGCTCACTTCATAAGTAACTTGATTGTAAAAGTGAGCTTATAGGTAAATTTAGAGAAGGAATGGAACTTTGTGCATCCATCACCATGTGGTTCAACTTCTACCTGCCACGTGGTGCCTTGGTCATTGTTGGAACAGGCAATATTGGGTAACTTTTTGGAATCACGCAGGAGCGGATCGCATGTCAACTCAGTAAAGGAGCATAGTGCATGGAAGACAGTTAGGAGTCAGCGCGCGAAAGGGGGAAGTTAGTTAGAAGTTTTGGGACAATTTGTCCACATTGTAATGGGCTAAGCCCTAATTTATATGTATAAATATGTAATGGGTTTTGGGTAGAAAGAAAGAATCAAGAATCAAGAATCTTGAATCTTGAACATTGGGAACTGAGATCTTTGGAGGAGAATTTTTAGTGAATTGAGTAGGTTGTTGAGCAATGAGTAGTGAGATGAGTTGAATATCAATCAAGAGGTATGTGTGCACTGCAGCATAGAACGAATTGGGTAGGTTTGGGTTTTTACTGAAGATCATTGTATGAGCACAGTGTGCACCCTTTGTAAGGAAGACTATGAATGAATAATATAAGAAGCCAGTATTTGTGGACTTAGCCCAGTTTGGGGTGAACCACATTATATCCTTGTGCTCTGATATGTATGTTGTTATGGTGTGTTTTTCTTTCTCTTCATTGCACACATAGAATGGATGATTAATTATTAGTATGAATATGTATCTAATGGTTTCGTGCATATGATGAATGGTTAAGTAGGATGATTATGTCAGATGTTACGGTATTGTTATTTTTTTGTGCACATAATATATGAATGAATGTTAAGTAAAGAGTAAGGATGAATGCCTCATATTCCCCCATGATTGTGGAATCTTGGTTCTTGCAGTCACCATAGGTACCTTGGGTGAGACTTCACATGTTTATGGGTGATGCCGAAAGGGTCGGTATTTTGGGATTTGTTGGTGAATTAATGTTTAACCCTAGGTCTACTCACTACGTCCAGGGATGATTTTAGGGGATAAATTTTGCTCATGGGCTAATTTTCCATGGTTTTTGTAACAACCCTCCTAGTTAAGGACAACTACTCTAACAACAGGTGCAAAAAAAAAAATTGTGTAAAGTGTGTGCGCGCGTGTAGAAGAAACAACCTGCTTGACTCTACGTCACCACTCGGACTAACAAGATGCAAGTAAGACGAACATAATCAAGACGACCCGACATATCTAGTGACGACAAGAAATAAACGCCCCTGGACATAAGGCGTGCAGCTAGCAGCTGTAAGCAGAAAAAGACACCAGGGGTTAGGCACAGTACTATCACATAATGAAAGAATCCATCAGTAGAGTCGCAGTAGTGGAACTGTGCCTTTAAACAGCCCGAGACTACTGATACGGCTCAGAGGGTGTCGCAAGAGTGGAACTATGCCTCTAAACAGCCCGAGACTCTTGATACGGCACTGGATTCCTTCCACCGGATTTACACACAGACATAAATACTAATCTACAAGAGGTGTCTATATCTCGCCCGACACGAACATACTACGCAATACAATACCACCAAGTACTGCAAAATCAGAGACAATCATGAACACTGCGGGAGACACAAGTCACGAGGACTCTAATAACGACCCACTCCTATTGAGACCCGAAGACATCAATCAGGATTCATGCTCCACTAATTATTATTAATCTACGAAGACCTTATCATTATCACTTCAATTTAACGAATAATGCCCTTGCAGTTAAACATCCTCACGAACACTCCACTAAACAAATATTACCAGGGTGATTCAACCATCATCAATAATCTTGCAAATTAAAACCATTACTAATATTGCCTTTGAACAAGCATTACCGTTCTATTAAGCAGTACTTAATATCGCAGCTTAACAATGTTAATATTATAGCATATGTAATAACCTTACAAGACAAATAGCATTGCAATATAAACCTTGTCATTGGCATTCCATTTAAACAATGTTAGCATTGCAATCCGACATCATCATTAACATTTCAATTAACCATTAATAACATTGCGATCACCCATCGTCATTAACATTGCAAATTTAAACACATGTTATTATTGCCATTTAATCAAGTATTACCCTTGCGATTAAGCAAAGATTAATATTGCAGTTTTAAGCTTCGTCACTACATTTTAATTAAACAATGTTAACCATGCCATTAACAAG
>ML862657.1:0-17818 GCA_009831015.1 Picea engelmannii
GTAATGGAGAACACTCCCTGTTTTGGCAAGACTCGTGGCCACAACAACCGCCTCTAACCACTCTTGAAGACCTCATCCCCCTACGTCAACAAATGTTGTTTGGGGACTCCTTGTTTGTGAAGGATCTATGGAGGGACAATGATTGGCACCGGCCCTGGTGAAATTGGAAGATTGAACCTCATGAACTTTACCTTAAGACGGAGTTGGATCTACATGCTTGGAAAGATTGTGCAAATCAAAGGAAAAATCATATCAGGGAAGGCCCAGATTTACTTATATGGGGGAACTCCGTAACAGGAAATTTCTCAGTTAAAGAATCTTACTATTTACATGAAAATTACTAGGAGCAACCAAGGGAACGTATCTGGGGAAAGATATGGAACCCAATATTCTAGCCAAAAGTGTCCATATTCTTATGTCTTACCGTTCAAAATTTCATACTCACTTGGGAAAATATTTGGAAACGTGGATTCATAGGCCCCTCAATCTGCCCACTCTCTTAGCAACAGGAAGAAATGATGGAGCACCTATTCAACCATTGAAACTACAGTGAGAGAAATTGGGATATGGGGGCACAAGTAATGCATCTCTCCAATAGAAATCGAGCTAGTATCGTAAACACAGTGGAGAATTGGGACTCGATTTCCTATTAAAATCTAATCTTGGATTGCATCTGACAACTTTTACCTGGATTCACCATGTGGAAAATCTGGAAGGAAAGAAACAAAAGGATTTTTCACTCGATGACCTCCCCCCCTCTCTCAACCTGGGAAATAATTATGAACTTGATACGTGAAACGATTAAGAGTGGGCAGTGATCCCAAGAGGACCTTAAGTGTAATCCGGGTGAAATTCATATCCTACAGGCCTGGAAACTCAACCTCACTGGTGAAAAACAAAACAATGGTGTTACTAGAAAAAATGGCAGCTCATGCACTTAGTCCCCCCCACCCACTGGTTTTATTAAATTAAACTTTGATGGCGCGTCAAAACAGAATCCACGTTCGGTGAGCTTTGGGGCGGTCCTCCGAAATGAAGAGGGAAAAATTTTGTATTATGCAACATGTTATCTAGGATTCAATACAAATAATGCAGCTGATCTCTCGAGCCTTCTCAGAGGTGTCAAGTTAGCAACAAACCATGAATTACATAAGCTCATGGTGGAGGGAGATTCCCAGATCATCATCCAGCTTATTACTAAAATAATTCATGTGTCACACCCCTTGGAGGTCTCACCTAGTTGGAGACTCTCAATATTTCTAGAAGATTTCAAAGCCCTATTACAGCCTAATATCACCCTAATAGCCTCACATGTGAAAAGAGAGGGAAAAAAAATAGTTTATTGCCTGGAAAATGAAGGCGTGGCCTCCACGGTGGAGCTGATTCATTGGAATGCACAAACTTCTCCTCAATCCGGGCTATTAGAACACTTCTTTGACTTAGCTAAGAAATATTATCCAATCCAGGATGGGGTGCCACGTAGCAACGAGAGGCCACGTAGCTTTCCCCAGACCCAAGCCATAAATATGGCAGGTCGACGCCCTTCACCTCATTCTTGCATGAAGGGAGGCCATTACTTCCTGCTGAGAAGGGGAGGACAACTCCCTCGCATGATAAATATGTAGGCCACAATGTGTAATTGCAGTGGGGGGATCGGTACAGTGGTCATGTTGGGCCTTGGATTATCACTCCTGCTCGGACGAGGTTGGATCCATTTCTCCCTTGCACTCCATCACCCTAGCCGCTCTGAGAATGAGACATGCGTGCAGTGGACTCTTATTGAGATTTCTCAGTGAATTATCAATATTCCTGGCCTAGCCATGCCAAGGGAAAAATGCAAGCCGAAGCGCAACCCAGCATGGTATAGTCTAGTTTCCCTACAGAGGTATGTGCAGAGGCTGGAGCATGCCCTTTCCATTGCTCGGAATCAGAGATGGGAGAAACCAAGGACACCACCAATGGCACGTTGAGGAGGATATTCTGGAGGAACCCATCCAGGTTCCTCCATAATCCCTCCTCTTCATAGTGTCAGATGATTTTCATCCCCCCAGCCATAATTCAACAAGCACAAGTGCCCAATCCACCATGGAAGGTGCCACATGTATAATTGAGGAGGAATTCCTCCATTTGGACTCTACAAACCTCAATTCAAAACATGGAAACCAAGTCAAGACAAGAGCAGAGGAGGTCAAACCATTGGAGGCAATGGACACTGTGCGAGAGGACTTGGGCGGGAAGGTGGAGGGCCACCCAGTCTTAGAGCCTCTACCACTCACTGCTCTCCCTAATTTATGACATGCTCCACCACCTTTCTTCCATTCAGAGAAGATCGAGCTCATCTTCGATCTAAGGAACTAGACAGTTGAAAAAATACATCGAGAGACCCTCGTGCACAAGCAAATTGACATGCTCTATGATGCCTTCACAAATGCACTAGTAGCACAACTTTTCCCGACCTGTGCAAGGCCTTTCATGCTCCAGCCTAGGGACGACCCCTTCCGCGGTGCTCCAAATGACATGACCCTAGGTGCAAATGTGTAATTTCTTTGTTATGGTCACCTTGCACACTTTTAGCTCAGCTCTCTATACTACGATGATGCATTTTTACAATTTTGTCATCTTTTTTCAGTTTGTAGTTTTTCTTAGATGCATAGAACAGGTAAGTAAGAACATGAATCCGCCACCTACTCTAGTTTCCGTTTGGTAGGGCAGATGGTGGATAGCCATTTTGTCTAATGATATCACAGTCTGCCAGCTGTTTTGGTTTCCACTAACTTGGCAGAACAGGTGGCAGACTATTGACATGTGGCATTTTTGTACTATAAAAGCTCAGTAATAGGGAACTCCCATTTTTTATTTACAAAAAAAAAGAGATAAATTTGGCATCTTCAATAGATATCCTAGAAGTGCTTTCGTCGAATAAAAGTTTCTTAAAGACTGAAACGAAATCATTATAGACTTCATGGAAAAATAAAGGGGTTTTATGCCTCCATAACGCTTGATACCAAAAGGTAACAGGGTTCACTTTATATTTTACCTATTGTTGATAGTTAAATTTGGGATTTGGTAAGAGTGCGTGATAGAAAATATCAAATATGAATCCATAAATAATTTCTTATCCTTTTTGTAATGCGATAATTGGGAAGAAATTTCAATGGAAATGAGTTTACCCCAATCAAAAATAGATTTCTCTTGGACTGTAAAATACCAAATGTATAAAACCATTCTAGCTATGGAAGCAGTATTCTCCTAACCTGTTATATTGGTGAATAACCATGCTATTTCTCGATAAGGTTTTTTCAAAGAGTCAACCTAAATTCTAGTTATGTCTACTAGTATAGATGTAGGATTCTCCAAGTACTCTTGCAAGAGGTCGAGAAAATTATTATGTTTCTTCCTAACATATTTGAAATCTTCACCTTTGAAGGTGAGAGTGGGCTTTGGCATATTTAATATTTTATGGAAGACTTGATGCGACAAAGAAATTGGAGAATGTCCCTAGAGTTGTATATCCCTTTGATTCAGTACGTATTTTTCATCACACCATGCAACAATTTCCTTATAGTCAAAATCCTCTAGAACACAACCAGAAATAGCAATCCCAGATGTCCAAATCACGTTCTTGTTTCTTTGAGAAACAGGAGGGGAGGAATAATACCAATATGCTCTCAACCACTAGAAATTTTGATCTTCATGACCAAAAATATTCTAAGTATCACCACAGAACTATTGTCGATATGATGTTTCAAGTTGATAGATTTGTTTCTTCGACTGAATGATATTTACAAATGAGCCTTTTTTGGAGATAATGATAATGTAATGCTTTCGCAAATGAGGATTAAATGAATATTAAATGAATATTTCTCAATCTTTTCGCAATTAATAACAACCTTTTCAAAGTTTGCAAGACAATTGTTAGCATTTAAATAACATTTATTACGCATTGGGAAAAGAAAAGTAATGGGGGGGGCGGAGATGAGAGGAGTTCACTATGAAATTTCCGTGAACCTACCAACTCGCCAACCCACGGATGGATGAGAAATCCAAATAAACTAAGTATAGAAGGAATTTGGTCGAACTTGTGAATGTCAATAAAATCAAACCTAAGGGAACCCAGGATCCATGAAGAAAATAAAATTTAAGTGATGGTCAAAATTTAGGAGGCAAAAGTTGAGGTGTAATGTGAAGGTTGCGGAAATTAAAGGCAAAGGTTTGAACCCATGTACCCATGAATTGAAGAAAGAAATAAAAATTAAGTGTTGAGGTGGACTTATGCACAATTGAATGAACGGAAATGTAAGTGGGATAGTTCGCATATACGAAGGTCCACGAACTTGAAAATGGCTATGTATAGTAACCAAGAAAGGGAAAAATAAGGGATAAAAGGAAATGGGAAAAAGGGAATGTATAAAAGGGAGGAAAGAAAGGGTGTAAAGAAGTGGGAAAATAGAACAAGGGAAGGGCAAACTAAAATCATGAAAAGGTTTCAACAGTGCCCCGTTTTCTCTGTTGGGTTTGTCCACCTATCTTCCCAATCATTCACAATTAGGCATACATCTTCCTATGTCAACCTATAATTGATTGGAAACCACTAGCATGTCGGGTCCTTATTTTCCTACACATACATGCATGTCTTCTTTGAAGCACACAATGTCCTTATAGGTTTCAATTGTCTCGGCTTATATGCCTGATCATATCGAAGTATACAAAAAATGTAACATTGTTATATTTTTGCCTCCTTTTGTTTGGCATATGCCATACATTGGCATATCGTGCAACCATACTATCTATGCCAGATGTGTCCATGCGTTGATAGTATCTTGGTTCCTTCTATCTGACCAGTGCAATCAAAATTAAAAGCCATGCATAGTGAAATTATGTTCCCTTTTCCGATGCCTCAATACAATATTTCAAAAATTGGTGATCTAGGTGGATATCGGAGGCCACCCACCTTTTCCAACTGGCTCAAAACAATTTTCTGGCAATTTTGGTAATTTACTATTTTTAGGAGTTTTTCACTTCTGGAGCCATTTTGAGGCCCTAAATGATGTTTTTTGGGAAAAGGGATAGAAATAATAAATTTACTTTGATATTTCCCCCAAAATGAATCTCCTCGACGATACCTTTCCAACGGGCTATCATGCGCCTAAAACGAAGATTGTATGCAAAATTTATGACCCCGGGAAGTTGATGTACTAACTTACCCAAATGGGGCCCACATGATTTTTGGCACTTCATCTCCTAGGGTTAGGTTTTTGGATGTCTAGGGTTTTTGGAATTCCTGTTTATTGTAAAAGGGCCTTGAGAGACTCATTGTAATCATCTTCTTGAGAATGAGTGCAACCATCACATCTCTTCTCAGAGATAAACCACCACCATTCCAGCAAGCTTGTTTCCGCTCCATTTTACAGTTTCAGCTTATTTCCTTATTGAATAGAAAATCAATTTTACTGTATATCTGTTATTTTGTGTTAAGAACCTACTAATAATCTATAATCATTTCTTTCTTCTCATAAAATCTAGATCAATTGGTTCACCAATAAGGTGGCCCAATTCATTTCAACCGCTTCGATGCATTTTTCTATAGTTGCAATTACTGTAGCATGTACTTCATCCTTTCGACATTTGTGTAGCAACTTGTAAGAAAATACCTATGTTTCAAATTGAACATTTTCATCACTATTTTTTTAACATCCAATCCCCTTTTCCCCCTAAAGGTTTAGAACTTTTCCTTCATTTCTTCTAATAGGGCTCTCTCTCTTTCCTTGTTGAAAAAAATGGTCGGATCCTCTCTAGATTTTGGGAGCCCTATGATCCTCACAATCAATGTAGTATCAATTGACACTGGGGGGTCAAGCCAAAGTGTCCCCCCATGGCGCAGTCTGGAAGTATGAATTTCATAGTATGTTTCCTCTGTGTATTATTTTCTTATTTAGTGCAGTTCCATCCTGATGTGCGATAACCATTCCTTATGTGCACGTTCATATGCCTTAGTACTCTATAATATTTTTATTTTTATATATCTAATTTTTATTTGTTTTTCTTCCTTTTTCTATATCTACAGCTTTATTTACTTATCTTCCTTTTTCTACTTTTATATGTTTTTCTATGTTTTATCTTCCTACTATAGTACATTTACTATGATACATGTGTTCTATTGCATCCCAGATAATTGTGAAAATTTTCGGCTTTCTCTATGGAGTTTCAGTCAACATCCATTCACCATTTCGCCAAGGACTTCTCCATTCAGGGTTTCCAACTGTGCAACACCTATCTCTATTACATGTTGAATCGCATAGGGTCCTAACTAATGCATTCTAAACTTTTATGGATGCTGCATGAACTTTTTTTCATAGAGTAATAAAAAATATCCCACTTGAAACTTTTTTTGTTATATGCGTCGATCATGCCATGCCTTTTCCCTTTCCTTATGAACTTGTTGATGGAAACCTGTGACAAAATGATCTTCTTCAAGTTGTCCTAATTGTGATAGTGTCTCCTCTATTGCGCTAGCATATGAAAGATCAGTGATTGTTGCAATGCGTGGGATAGATAGAATAAACTCCATTGGCATCACTGCTTATTTCCCATAGACCAACCTGAAAGGTTTCTATCCTGCCAACTTTTTTCTTGTTGTCCTGTAGGCCCATAAAACTGTAGGAACTCTTAAGTCCCAATATGGAAAGATAAGAATTGGTGTGGTCACTAGTTTTTGCTTTAAGGTGTCCCAACCCTTCTGGCATTCCTCGTGCCATTGAAACTTTGCTTCCTTCTTTGGAAACTTTTCCATTGGTGTTGTGATCTAATAATCTAAATGGATCCAAAAAGGCCAAAAATTAAAAGCTCTCAGATTCGGATGAAACCAGTGCCATCATGTAGTTCTCGTCATGTCAATTTCGACAGTATATTCTTTTTCGAAAATGGAATCTATATGGAAAAGTTATCGCAATCTAAAGTTTATCCCAAATAGGAAAAAAGTCAAATTCAAAGCCAACAATCCATACTAGTGACATCATCAGTACATCAGCATGACAGGGAAGATGACATCAGCATGGTATCATGATGACATCAGCATGTTGATGTGGTAGCACTAGGGGATGACACATGTCATGCATAATTGGTGTTTTTGGGTGTTGATGTGTTAGGTGAATGGAATGTACAAACTAACACGTGGCACTCTGTATGATGATGTGGCAACCGTAGATGTTGAAACGTGGTAGTACATATTGATAGGATGGAAATAACATGGCAACAGGTGGCAGGCTTTAGGTTGGACACACGGCGTACAATGTTGACTCGACAAGCTGACTAGACCATTGACTAGGCAGGGTGATTGTATGTTGGTTGGGTGTATGGTCCAATCTTTTGGTGACATGTGGCCCAATCACAGGGTGCCACGTGGCACCCCAGATCAGGCCCATAAGGCATGGGTCAAAAATTTGGTTGGACTCTCAGTGGTTTGAACCCCCAACCTATCTGCAAGCAGTAACTTAACAACCTTACACTTGCCAAGGAGTCAAAAGGGTGTGTCTTAGCTCCACCATCACTGCCCCATGTATTATGGTCACCATGACAAGCATATGGGGTAGCGCCCGTTCAGTGGGGGCTACCCATCGACCGGGGCGGGTTGTTATGTGACCAAGGGCCAAAGTCCAAGGGCTAAGAATAGTGCCTACCACGCTTATCACTCGGCCAAATGGCCATCGATATGACCAAGAGCCCAAAGAAAGGGGGTGTGCACCATGTATTTTCCCAATAATTTTCTAAATGTGGGTTTTAAACTTTAGAAAATGGATTTTTTGTGATTTCAGGCCTGATTTTAATGGAGTTTTACCCTTTTTTTAGGATATGGAGCCCCTATTGAGGCGAGATATTGGGAGGAAGTTGGGATGTGACCCCAAACTCAAATTCTATATCAGCCATGAACATGTTCAAAACATCAAAATGATTCCAAATTGTAGAGAGTAAGTCATTGTTATGTCAGTGAAGCCAAAAAGTTAGGGAACTTTGGAGGCCACTTTCGGGAGCTACGCTCATCCTTTTTTAGTGTCGTCAGTTGTGTTGGATTCTTGAGGTCGAGAAGAACACATCCATACTATCTTGTGATCCAATTTATTTACTTTTGATGTACTTTTGAATCATTTGATATTAATGAAAGAGGCCTCCCCACTGAAGACCAAAGGCCCAGAGACGTAGGCAATTTGTGTCGAACTCCGTTATCAAGTTTTTGGCATTATGGTTTGTTGTTTCTTATCTAAATTTGTTGTTCTATATGTTTTCTAATGGCTATAACATTCTTCATTTAAGAATATTCGTATTCTTCTCTTTAAATTATAAATGGTAAATCAACTCATGTAAAATACTTAACCAAGTCATTAAAAGATCATTTCAGATCAAGTGGTATTAGAGCAGGTTGACATTTGGTTGTTTTGAGTATTCATGATTACTAGGGAAAAGATAATTCGTGGTGAATGAGAGATTGTAGAAGGAGGTCCTGATATTGGATCAAGAAATAGGACATCTCAAAGTGAGAAGATGGCATCAGAAGAAGAACTTTCTCAAAACAAAAGAGATTTTCAAAAAACAATATTTGCCATGTCGGAGATGGTAAAAGTATTGTATGATGATTACTTGGAATGGAAGAGACTTTTTCAAGGAGAATATTCAAATAAAGACAAAAGTGAAGAAAGAGAGGACCCTCCAAAACCTCCTCCTTCACCTCCTTCATCTCCATCTTGTTCTTCTTCAAGTACAAGTTCGAATCCTACTTCTGCAAGAAAACATTCTCGTTCTCATAAACATAATCCTGACATGCCATTACTTAAACTTGATGTGAAATTCGAGTTGCCCATGTATAATGGAGAATTCAATATTGAGAAGCTTAATAACTGGTTCAGACATATGGAGGTATATTGTAGTGTGAAACAAATCAATGATGATGCAACCAAGATCAAATTGGCATCGCTTCATGTTGCGGGCACATCACTCATCTGGTGGGAGAGTAAGTTGCAACATGGAACTCAGCAAATTGGTAATGTATTTCCATCATGGTAAGATTTTATTTTTGCACTTAGAAAAAAAGTTCTATCCTTTGGGGTATAAGGAGAAGGCTTTAATTGAATGGAAAAGTCTTAAATTAAGAAAAGAACAATCAGTGCAAGAATACAAAGATAAATTTTGTAATATGTCTTTGATGTTAAATATTTCATTACATACACAAGAAACTCTTATGAAGTATATAGGAGGTTTTCCAGCACATATTCGTAATAATGTTTTTATGTTTGGACCTACTAATCTTGATGAGGTTTATGTTCAAGTAACATATATTGAACAGGGAAAAATGGAGTTGGTGTATCAAGGAAATCATCTTCAAAGAAAGAAGTCAAAGGAAAAGGGAATGTGAAGAAAGAAAACTCAACGACAGTGAAGGAAGATAAGCTCTCTTGCAATCATTGCAAGAAAGAAGGGCACAATGATGAAAATTGTTGGAAATTTCACCTGGAGAAGAAATTGAAGTGGTTCAAAGATAGGAAAGGGAGGCAAAAATTTGCATCAACAACACATCCAACAAACTTGGGGTCAAATTCAGCTGATGAGACTAAAATCACAACAGTTGGTTTGTCAAGTAAAATTGGTGATAGTTATGATTCTAGAAGTAAATTGTTTCATATAAGGGTCATTATGAAAAATATCAAGATCAACACTTTGTTAGATAGAATATCTCAAGCTAACTTAATTTCAGAAGAAGTGGTTAAGCAATTGGGATGAAAAACTAAGTTACATCACAAACCCTATTCACTAAATTGAATAAGCAAAAATCACAAATTTCCCACAACAAAGCAATGTGTCATAAAGTTTTCAATTATATCTAAGTTTGTGGATGAAGTAATATGTGATGTGGTACCGCTAGAAGCATGTGGAATGGTATTAGGTATCCCTTATTTATATGATCGCAAAGCAATATTTTTCACAGAACATAATCAATATCACTTAACTAAAAAAAAGGACAAAATATGTTGTGCATGCTCATCATATCAAAGGCAATCAATCTCTTTTTACAATGAAAAAATTAAAGAAGTTAGTTTATGCAAGCAATACACCTATAATTGTACCAATTGAAGCAGTTGATCTTAAGCAAGAAAGTGAAATGGTTGTAGCATGTATATCTAGCCATACTTTTCTTCAATATGAAATTTTTTCATGCAGACCTGTAAAGAAGAATAGACATGTTGGTTCATTTTCAGTCATGTTTGTGATATGGTTATCACTGCCAATTTTTTCTACATGGATGGTAGTAGGTTCAAAAATATGTGAACAAATGCAAATGGCTAACAATATGTGTTCAATTATCATGGTTGTTTTGCAATTGATTATGATGTGATAGGTGCACATGAAAAATTTGATAAACAAAGGACAAGTGGGGAGGCCTATCCCGCACTTGATGTCTAGTTAATATCCTTTTGGAGGACCAAAAGGTCTTAGCGGGGAGGTTTGATCCAAATGGATCCAAAAGTCCAAAAATTCAAAGTTCTTGGATTCGTACGAAACTAGCTTCATCGTGTAGTTCTCATTGTGTTGATTTCGACAGTATATTATTTTTCAAAAATGAACTCTGTATGGCGAAGTTATTGCGATATAAAGTTTTTCCCAAATAGATAAAAAGTCAAAGTCAAATTCAATAGTCTGTATTGCTAACATTAGCAGTACATCGGCATGACAGGGTAGATGATGTCAGCATGTTGACGTGACAACACCAGGGGTTCACACGTGTCAGGAGGAATTAGCGTTTTTGGGTGTTGATGTGGTAGGTGACTAGACTAGACGGACTGACATGTGGCAATCTGTATGATGACATGGCAGTCACAGATGTCAACATGTGGTAGAACGGATTGACAGGATGCAATTTATGTGGTGACAAGTGGCAAGCTTGAGGTTGGACACATGGTGTATAGTGCTGACTCGACAAGTTGACTGGACCGCTAACTGGACAGGGTGACTGTGTGTTGATTGGGTGTACGGTCCAATATTTTGGTGACATTTTTCCCAATCATAGGGTGCCACATGGCACCCCATATCATGCCAATAAGGCTTGGGTCAAATATTTGGCTGGACTCCCGACAGCTTGAACCCCCGACCTATCTTCAAGAAACAACTAAACAACCTTCCACTAGCCAAGGAGTTGGAGGGGCATGGATTAGCTCCACCACCACCACCCCGGGTATTATGGTCACTGTCACAAGTGTATGGGGTAGCTACCGGTCGACGAGGGCTACCCATCGACCGGGGCGAGTTGTTATGCGACCAGGGGCTGAAGTCTAAGGGCTAAGACTAGCACTCGTCATGCCTAGCACTCAACCACATGGCCATCCATATGACCAGGAGCTCGAAGAAAGGGGGCGCGTGCCATGTATTTTCCCAATCATTTTCCAAATGCAGGTTTTAAACTTTAGAAATGGATTTTTTATGATTTCAGGCCAAATTTTAATGGAGTTTTGCCATTGTTTTGAGGATCTGAAGCCGAGATTGAGGCCAGATCTTGGGAGGAAGTTTTGAAGTGACCCCCAACTCAAATTCTATATAAACCAGGTATTTTTACAGCCATGAGCATGTTCATAACAACATAATTATACCAAATTGTAGAGAGTAATCCATTGTTATGCAGGTGAAGCCAGCAAGTTAGGGAACTTTGGAGGCCATTTCTAGGAGCTATGCTCAACATTTTTCAGTGTCGTTAGTTGTGTTGGATTCTTGAGGTTGAGAAGAACACAACCAGACTAGTTTGTAATCCAATTGATATAATTTTGATGTACTTTTTAAGCATTGAATATTAATGAAAGAGGCCTCCCCACTAAAGACCAAAGACCCGGAGACGTAGGAAATTTGTGTCGAACTTAGTTATCAAGTTTTTGAAATTATGGTTTGTTGTTACTTATGTGCATTTGTTGTTCTATATGTTTTCTAATGGCTATAAAATTATTCATTTAAGCATATTCTTCTTCTTCTCTTTAAATTCTAAATGGTAAATCAACTCATGTAAAATACTTACCCAAGTCATTAAAACATCATTTCAGATCACCTAAGCATATCCTTTGATAAATTTCCTGTAATAGTCTGTATGACCCAGATTTTACCTCAGTTTTATGACTGATGTAGGTGGTTCTAAATCCAGAATTATTACAATCTTAGATGGATCTAATAGTAATCCTTGTTTGCAAACTAAATGAACCAACAAAAGTCCAAACGGTGCGCAAAAAATACACTTCTTCAAGTTCATCGAAATATGACATTGTACATCGATCCAACATTAGCTTGAGTACTTATATGTGATCCTTCAGTAGACTAAACACATTCCAATCATCCAAGTACAGTTCATGGAACTGATGAATAAATTCATTAAATGTTGCAACCACGACTCTGGAAAACATCATAGGGGCATTCTTCAATCCAAAGGGAATTATTTTATACTGATAACTCCCCCATTCTGTCACAAAATTAGTCATGTGTCGGTCCTCCTGCATGATTTTTATCTGATAGTACCCTGATAATCCATCTGTTAAAGAATAAGTTTATTGTCCTCCTACGCTCTCCAGTACCTCATCTATGAATGGTGTTGGGAATGGGTCATGTAAACACACATCATTCAACATCCTCAGATCCATGCAAATCTTGATTCCTCCTATATTCTTGTCCTGTACTACCATTGGGTTGATCCACTCAGATTCCTCTATTGGTTCGATGATTCTTGTGTCCAACATCCTTTCTATTTCATATTTCACCTTTTCCTTGCACTTCGAATTTAACCTGTATGGTCTCTGTCGTATTGGCTTAGCTCCAGGTTTCAGCAGAATCTTCATCTCACCTAAGTCCCCTGCTATCCCCTTTATCTCTTAAAATGTCTCTTTATCTCTTAAAATTTCATTGGGAATAGGTATTGATATTCGTGCAAAAAGTCTTCAATCTTTTCGATTGTCTCATCACTCCAGTAATCCCATATATATGCAAACTTTGGCTTATTTGTCATCCCAATGTTTACCTTCTGCATGTTTATTAGCTAGGTGTATGTGGAAAATTCAAGCTTTGGCCCTTCTACTGCTTGTTCTCCTTATGTCTCAGGTACTTGTACATTTTTGGGATATTCTTCCTCATGCTCTTCCTTAGCCACATTGTAGCACTCCAATAATGCATGGATAGTCATAGTAGCTCTATTTGTACTGCATATTAGTACCACCTCCATCAACCCCTCTTCTGCAAAGATCTTAGTTTGAATAGCCTGTAGCACTACATATATTTATGGAGATTCATGTTCAAATGTAAATGTGACTTTGAACCTTTGAGCCAACTCTTCTCATCTTGTTGTGTCTCTACGCATTTCCAATTCCAATTACCAATTCTTTGAAATTGTGTCCATGGTATGTATAAATTTCTGCATCCATTTTGTTTATGGTATTGAACTCCATAAAGTCCTACACTGCTCCACATGACCTTCTAGGTCACTCTCTCTTGTATACTTCTGCACAATATTTTCTTCCTCTGCACCAACCCTTACCTGCAGTAGTATTATGCATTGTGTCTGATATTTCATTCCTTCTTTGTGTGCATCCCACCATATGGCTAGGGTCAATTTTAGGAAAACATCGAGTGCCAACAGCCTTTTTTGATCAAGTACTTGCAACTCAAATGATTTTACAAATAAAATTATATCAATCAATCCATCATACCTGGGTGGATCATGTAATGTTTTTCTAATCCAATGCAAGGATCGGGTTATGTGTGCACATAGTCTAATTGAGACCTCATGCATTCTATGTTGCCAATGCTTTATACCTTCTTCAGAATCTAATGCACACGAAATGATACTTCTCCAACTTAACACACCATCTGCAATGGGGTTTACATAATCATTCATCTGGGAAGTCATGTTATACAAGTTGTCAATGTCATTTCCTTTGTTTGGCTCTATGTGTCTCTTCCCTTTTGATAGGTCCAAGGGTGCAGTAACTTTCAAATATCATCTCCCTCCTCTTCAAATTAATGATCTCCTGGTTATCAAAATCCCATTCTAATCCCATCAATATTGGTTATGGCTGATTTTCATCCATGATCTCAATAACGTCAAATCCTGCCACACTACCCATGCCATCTATATTCACAAGTACTCTTGTCAAATGACCAGTCGATATTATTTTGTATTGATTCACGAGCCTTAACTGAAAAAGATACCATACTAGCTTGGGTTTTCCCATCATCTCCCATGTCTACTTAGGTAAAACATTCACATTATACCCCAATTCCAAGATAACATTATCCACATCATACTCCAAAATTTGCACATTGAATCTGAATTCTTTGTTGGTCCTCTTCCTACGCAATACCTAATTTACCACCCTTTGTGCAATGGGAGTTTCCCTTTGTCATGTGCAGTGATCAATCATGTCATAGAGTGTACTCAGTGCAGTTTCATCTTTCATTAGATCTACACAACTCCTCGGGAATTTTTTTAGCATGCTTACCTTTCGAGTTGGCTTCTCAGGTATGAGGTGATCTCCTACATGAGGCGCAGATGATGTTGATGCTCCCCAATCCTTTCCAAGTACATCTTTTCTTTCCCTTTGATATGTATCCTTTTCTTGCTGAGGATCAAAGGTTTAAATGGGTCCTGTTGACTTCCTTACCCATTTCTCAGTCTGCTTCCCTCCATTGGTCATATCAACTCCTATTCTAGCTCCTCCACATGTAACAATTGTTATTCTTGGTCCTTCGTTGCATTTTTCGACTGATGTTTTCTGTACATTTTGGTTTGGATTCTGTTTTTGGTTTCCTCTAGCCTTCCATTTCACAACTATTTGAGGACAGTCTTATGTTGAATGGTCCATTTCTCTACAGTATGTGCACGTTGTACATAGATTCGGAGAGTTGTGGGCCAAGTGTCCTGGTTGATTACAATTGTACCATATAATCAATCCTCTTCCTCCTCTACCTCATCCTCTGCCAAAGTTTCCTTTGTTCCCTGGATTAAATCCTCTTTGATTATTATATTATGGACCACCCCCTTCTGTTGCAAAATTCTCCTCCTGAATCATGTGAATATCTTAAGTGTGTTCCCTCATCAAGTCGAACGTGCGATAATCCTTCTCTTCATGTCCAATAGACTTGCAAAAACTGCAAAACAAGTTCCTTGGTGTACTTTGATTATTTTTTAGTAACAGAAACTTAGTTGAGTGATGGCCCCATTTCTTACATATCTCGCAATATCCCCCTCCTGGTAGTGGATTTGGTGCTCAATACGCAAAATACTGCACAAATATTGGGCATTCGTCCTTGTGATAACCTTCAGTTCTACACTTGTTACACCAAACTTGTTTGTGTTTCTCCTTCCATTTTGTAATTTCTTCCAGTTGAATCATCAATGCAACCAAATGCATCTGAACTTGCACCATCCCTCCATTGTCTCCTATAGGGGATGATTCCAATTTCATTATAATTTCCAAAACCTCAGGCTCCGACGCAACCTTATGTTGAATCAATGACCTATGAATGTGTGTTAAAATTACTACAATAAACCATTCTTGATGTTTTTGATTGGGGATCTGGAAATTCAACCTTCCTATCAAGTCCTTGAACCTTTGATTGAAGTCTGATACCGACTCTATTTTCACATGTTTAATCTCCTTTAGTTCTGTAATTTACTGTGATTCTGACTTTGGCTTCTTAAACTCTTTTAGTAATGTTTGTCTTATCTTTGTTAATGTCTTGGCATGTCCTGTAGGCATGGTACTCTGCAACTTCATGTACCAAAATAGCACATGGCCTATAAATTTTGGTTCCAATTACGCGAACTTCACATCCTCATCCTGGATGTTCTTAGTTGCCCAAATTGTCTCATAGACAAACAGATGTTGTTATGGGTCCTCTAAACCCACTCCCTGGAACTCAGGCAATCTGAGGGTGTTTTGTACCCCTTCCATGTTGCTTTGTGACATCCCTCTTCTTGGTGATGCTAGTCAACTCTAACTCTGTGCACTACTTCCACTGCTCTGATTTCTACTACTCTATCCTCCTTAGCTAACTATAAGTGTTTTGATAAGTCTTCAATTGTTATCTCTGATTATGGTGACACACATGGAGTCATGGATTCGACACAGGACCCATTATGAGTAGGAATAAATGGTTCTTCTATTACTGGACTATACTGGAACTCCTCTTCTTCTCCTCCTATATGTGGTATTTCCACGATTTGGACTATTGCACAAGGTTCTCTCCCATTTGGCTCACTGCACAAATATTCTTTCTTAGCCACAATATTTCACCTCTTGTACCTCCTTCCTCCATTCAATACTCCAAACTTGTTTTCTTCCTCTATTATACCTCCTTTAGTCCTTTCCATCTACAATCCCTCCCTTTCTTCTTCATTTCTTCCTTCGTTCTCTTGAGCTCAGACTATCCTCTCGTCATCCTCCAATTCCCCTGTGTGCACGAAGCCCCTTAGCAGTTGAATTCCAGTTTCACCATGCACTTGTCACACAACAACATCTTTATCCACATACCTAATTATTTCATTAACTTTCCACGCAGACCTTTGAAAAAATCCCTTTCTGCAACACTGTATGATTGGGTACAATCTACGACAAGCTTTGTAATGTATCCTCCTAGTATGTTATCCAACTAAAAATCAACTGTGCAAATAGTTTGATTACTTACAGAATTCAGTTGTCTTATCAACTCAGGATTCCAATTCCTCGATGTTGTAGTTTGGTACCTTCCATTATTCTCCACTAATATTTTTATCCACTCAGTCAGAATAATTGGAAATTCGCCAAATAAAATTTCATGTAGTTTTGTATACACATACCTTTGCATCCATTTCTTGTCACTCATCTGATGGTGTTTGTTCTCTTGTCGAGAAAATTCTCTTTCCTTCCTTTCCAACCATTCTGATATCTCTTTCTTAGTCTACCTCCAAAACATTCTCTTAATCGCAAAGTCTGGGTCCCGACAACATAACCATTTGTTGGGGATATGCACGGTTGTAAGAAAATAGGTTTGATTTATCTTTGACCAAAAAAATCCACCAAACACCAGCCCTTTTGGCATCACCTTCATATACAAATGAAGTCTCACCCAAGGTATCTATTGTGACTACAAGAACCAGGTTTCTACAATAGTGAGGGAATGGGAGGTGACCATTCTTTTCATTCTTACTTAGTGGTTATGTGTGTGTAGTTCAGTTCTTCTTCCTTATTAGCTACTTAGTGATTTTATATTCATACTACAATTATATTCCATATTACCACATAACCTATTACTGTAACAACCATGATTATTGTGCAATGATTATTCATAATACAAATATAATCTAACAAGCATCCAAACAGAATCCCTGAACAACCATATAAAAGACATTCGATACAAGAGTTAACGTGGTTCACCCAACTCTAGGCTACACCCACAACAACTGGCTTATTTATTATGCATTTGGTAATTGCTTCAGGCTTTCACACTGCTCTTACAAAGATACATCATGGTTAATTTTCCTTCCTCCTAGCCTATTTTCTCTGTAGTGCAAGCCCCTCTCTCTCTTTCTCTCTCTCTCTCTCTCTCCTTAACATTCATACATGGATTCCTCTCTTTTACAAAATAGAACAGAATCATAACAACAACTAGCAGAGAACCCAAAAATGAGGAACCAACAACCAGAGAACAAGGAACCCCTATTCTCCCAACCCATTACATATTTATACATACATTCTAGGGCTTAAAACCCTACTTTGTTCATCCCAAAACCCTTTTACAATGCATGACTACTCCAATTAAACTGGTT
>ML862657.1:22420-41340 GCA_009831015.1 Picea engelmannii
CTAGCTCCTGATGTGGGACATTGATGTTCTCTACAGAAGGTGGAGTAGAGTCATCAAATAAAATATGGAAGTGGTTGTCATCCCAGAAATGACAACTATCCATATACCAATCATCACAATCATCCTCAAAATCATACCAAGCACATATTTATTTATTACATTCATCCCTGATGATGTATTCCATAAGAAATCTCTCCTGCATGCTATCCAATGAACTACAAAGACTATTATTGAGGCCATCTGCAAGGTCATGAAATTTGTCATGCAATGTGTCACACAATGTGTCATACAATTGAGATTTGAATGCTTCAAGAATTTATTTGAGGTTTTGAGAAGAAATAGCCATTTGAGCACCCTATGAACCTTTTGGTCCTGCAACCGTCATGAAAAAACCCAAAAAAATAGAACAATAAGTTACAACAGAAAATCGCGGTTTTTTCTTAAAAAACCCTAAAAAGCTGTTGAAGTTAAAATGCTCATAACTTCACTTCCCGGACTCCGTTTTGGTTGATTTGTTTTTTGAAATTGGGTGAAATTGTGAGAGGAACTCATATCTGTAATTTATTTGGGCAAATTCGGCCTCTAGATACTACAGAAATAAAAAATTTCTCGCCGCCGTCCGCCGAAAAAATCCTGAAAATTTGCAGATTTTAAAACTTCAATATCTTGACTTCCCGGACTCCGTTTCGAATGATTTTTTTTTTCAACTTGGGTGTTTTTATGAGAGGAACTCAGATATAAAACCATTTTCTACAAATTTTTCACAGAAATATACTGAAAACTTTGAGAATGTCTCGACCCTCTTTTTTCTTCTCCGAAAAAAAAAATCTATAAAAATAAAAAATATTTGCCCACAATGTCTGCCCAAGGAAAGTGCTCTGATACCAATTGTTAAGTACCTATACCATATCTGAAAATATAATTCAATAATACCAAGAATAAACCATAAACCATTCACCATAACATCAACACAAGAAATAGAGAAAACCCTTGAGGTAGGGTAACACCATATATTAATCCTTATGGAAGGATAAAACTCCTCAAGTAATCCTTGCTTGTACAATCACAATATTTTTCACTATGTTTTATTACATTGCCTACACTTCTTTATATAGCTATCTCTATCTCCTAGGAACCTTCTAGAGAGCCTTCTCACATTTATTACATCCAACTACCATAGTGGGCCTTGATTAATATAGTGGACCTAGTCCACCTTACATTGAATGACCACATTCTCATATATTAATTGAATTCCACTAATAACACATAACTACATTCCCATTGGGTACCTCCCTAGGTACCCCATATTACCTCCCTAGGTATACTACATTCTTAACACAAAATAACAGAGATACAGTAAAACTGGTTTTCTATTCAATAACGAAATAAGCTGAAACTGGAAAATGCAGCGGAAACAAGCTTGCTGGAATGGTGGTGGCTTATCTCTAAGAAGAGATGTGACGACAGCGCACATTCACAAGAAGAAAGTTACAATGAGGATATGAAGGCTTTTTTACAATAATAAAGAATTTCAAAAACCCTAGACATCCAAAAACCTAACCCTAGGAGATGAAGCGCCAAAAGTCATGTGGGCCCCGTTTGGGTAATTTAGTACATCAACTTCCCGAGGTCGTAACTTTTGCATACGATCTCTGTTTTAGGCATGTGACAGCCCGTTGGAAAGGTATCATAGAGGAGATTCATTTTGGGGGATCAATTGTGCCTTTGGATATCATTGAGGAGATCGATCCCGAAAAACCTTCATTTAGGCCCTCAAAATGGCCCCGAAAGTTAAAACTGCTAAAAATAGTAAATTGCCAAAATTGTCAGAAAACTATTTTGAGCTAGTTGGAAAAGGTGGATGGCTACCGATATCCATATGGATCATGAAAAGTGTATATTTATTGGATATAAATATGGTCTCAAAGGTTATAAGCTTTGGAACCCATAAACTAAGATGGTAGTGTATAGACGATATGTGGTATTTAGAGAAATGAAGGATATTGTTAAACAGGAAGTCCTACCAGGTAAGGAAGAACTAGAGAAAGTAGAGTTTGATTTAAAGGATGATGAATCGGAATCTACAAAAGAACAAGAATTAGAAGAAGAAGAAGATTCTCATACTCCTGTATTAAGGAGATCGGTTCGATAAAGAAGGCTACCGGAAAGGTATACCCCATATTATTTCCATTCAAATTTTCTTTATCTATTACTGATGATGATAGTAGAACTGTCAGGGAGGCAGTGGATTCAAAGGATGGAAATCTCTGAAGAAAGGCCATGGACGAAGAAATGGAAGCGTTGGATAAGAATGAGACTTGGGATCTAGTGGATTTGTCGACTGGAAGAAATCCCATTGGTAGAAAATGGGTATTTAAAAATAATTTGAATGCAGAAGGAAAGGTGGAGAAATACAAATCTTTGTTAGTAGAAAAGGGTTATTCCCAGTTTGAGGGAATTGATTTTGGTGAGATTTTTTCTCCTGTTGCCAAGTTAACCTCCATAAGATTTATTTTATCTATTGCTGCTACATTTGAATTTGAAGTAGAATAGATGGATGTGAAGACAAAATTTCTACATGAGGATCTAAAAGAAGAAATCTATATGAAGCACCCAGAAGGATTTGTTGTGAAGGGATAGAAGGAGTTGGTATGCAAGATGAAAAAGTATCTATATGGTTAAAACAATCACCAAGGATGTGGTACCAAAAATTTGATACTTATATGTTGGGACTTGGCTTCACAAGAATAAAATAGGATCACTGTTGATTATTTGGGTTGGTTGTCATTGATGTCAACCCTTGAAGAAAGTCAAGTAGTGAATTCTGGTAGCACAAAGGTTTGGGTAATGGACCCAAGTTTGTTTGATGTATAATGGTATGAGTTTTAATATATTTGAAGGTAAGCCTATTCTAGATATATATTACATGTCATGCCATTTCCGGTGGTATGTAGAACGTCACATAACTCCTCACGGTTAGAGAGTTATGGCCATGTGAAGTTGGAGAACCCGCATGAGTCATCTAGAAGACCCAAAAGGTCAAAGTAGTCAAAGTGGTTGCAAAGAAGAAATTATTTAAATAATAAAGTGAAGTGATGAGTGTACTATAAGTCAAAGTGGATACAAAATAAATTATTTAAATAATAAAGTTAATGGAGAAATTACTAAGTGGACAAGTGATTAGAAGTGGGTTAGCCCTAAAATAAGGAAAGTGGGTTAACATGGTTAGAAGGTAACCCCTTGAGGAAGCTACATGTGTAAATGTGTTGAAAATGCACAGAATAGATCTATCTAAACAATGATACACACATTTTCAGAGATAATTGGAAAATGAAGAAGAAGGAGAGAAAGAATAGAAATAATTCTCATTAACCGTTGTGAATAATGAATAATTTACACATGATATACTATGTATAACTCAATGAGTTCGACTTGAGGTGAACCAAGTCGCCATAGTGGTGGTATAGAGTGATATGGACACACACCAGTAGTTACAGGAGTGAACTACCACCTATTCTAGTCTCTTAGGCAGTTACGGGAGTGAACTGCCACCTAGTTGAGTTAACTAGTCTACTAGTCTTCAGCTAACTGACTTAACAGAAAGTAGTGAGGAGTTAACTCAAGGAATCGAGGCTAATGCACCACTTTGGTGATGATACCAAGGCAAGGTCTAATTATCATGGTGATGATCCCAATGCAACATCTAAACTCAACTCAACTAGTCAAACTGAAGTGTGAACTGAAAGAGAATATTCTCCCCTAAAATATAGGAGACTGGATAATGACTAATTATGATTAATGAAAAAATAAAAACCTTAGGAAAAATAAATCCTAGGTGTGTGTGAAGTAACTCCAACACCCCCCTTGAACATCACTATGGTGAAAATAAAGATTGGATCCCGACAACGAGGCCATGTTAGGTACCCAAGTACAAAAGATACACTGAAAATAAAGTGAGGAAAGAGGGAAAACCTCATGGGAACCCCCCCCCCTCAAGGTACAATGTATGTAAAAAAAAATAAGAACTACAGTTGCTAGGCAACTATGTTCTTCACTCCAAGACGACCTCGCAGAGAATGGAATTTCTGCTTAGTGAAGGTCTTGGTGAAAATATCTGTCATTTGTTCTGCTGAAGGACATAACTGTAAGTCGATGATCCCCTCGTGTACTAAGTCCTAGATGTAGTGCATGTGGATCTCAACGTGCTTCGTCTGCTGCCTCTGAAATGGATCTCTGTAGAAATTTAGAGTACTCTGGTTGTCACACCAGATGACAATCGGCTGATGAAACTGAATGCCCAACTCAGTGAGAAAATGTTGTAGCCACATAGCCTGAATGGTTATGTTAACTACCCCTCTGTACTCTGCCTCAGCTGAAGATAGAGCAATGACAACTTGCTTCTTGCTCGACCAACAGATAGGCCCAGAACCAAGACTGAGTGAGTAACCATATGTGGACTTGTGATCAATGTTATCGCCAGCCTAGTCGAAATCAGTAAACCCAATGAGATATAATGTAGAGTCTACTGCATAATGAATCCCAAAGGTGATGGTGCCCTGTACGTATAGAAGGATACACTTTGCAGCTTTCCAATGTAGCTCATGTGGCTCTAGCATGAACCTGGAAACTGTGCCAACTACATATGAGAGGTTTGGTTTAGAGTGTGTGAGATACAACAAGCTCCCCACTAGCTTTATTTACAGTGTGCTGTCAACAAGTGGAGTCTCCCCGCCATCCTCAAATTTGACTCCTGATAGGAAAGGAGTCGGAGTAGACTTGCATCCTGTCATGTGAAATCTCTCAAGGAGATCTTGTGCATACTTGGCTTGAGACAGTTTGATGCCTAATGCATCCTGACTAATCTCAAGTCCAAGGAAGAAGTGTAGCGGACCCATGTCCGTCATAAAAAACCTGTCATGAAGAATCCTCTTGGCTGCAGCTATCGCTGAAATCGAGAAACCGGTGATCAACAAATCATCGACATATAGAACTAAAAGTAGAAGTGAATCAGTCGTCCAGAGAATGTATACATTTGGGTCTAATTTACAACATACAAAGTTCTGTGACAACAAGTAGGAGTCCATCTTGGCATACCATGCCCTCGGAGCCTGCTTGAGGCCATAAGGTATATTCTTCAGTCAAAAAACCAAAGATAAGTCTTGCATAAATCCTTGGGGATGCTCCATGTAGATCTCCTCGGAGAGATCACCATGAAGAAATGCATTCTTCACATCCATCTGATGGACTTCCCATCCCTTGGTTGTCGTAATGGCAAGTGCCAATTGTATGGAATCCATCTTTGCTATTGGAGCGAAGGTCGCATAATATTCAATACCATGAACCTGCTGAAAGCCTTTGGTGACAAGCCTGGACTTGTATCTACTGATCTGTCCATCCGTTGTGCTCTTGGTCCTATAGACCCATCTACATCTGACAAGTTTCCTCCCAGAAGGAAGGGGAACTAGATCCCAAGTCTGGTTCTCGAGGAGGGAGTTGTACTCTTCCTGCATGGTGGATTCCCACAAGGGATTTCCAACAACCTCACCATAAGACTGTGGATCTGAAGATTGAACCAAGAAAAGATTCCTGGAAGGAAATGGTTCAGTGGCAGTGAGTGCAATAGGAGGCTCCTTGAAATCAGATCGAGTCCTCCTAGTATCAGCTAGATCACCTATGAGATCCCTTGCATCCTGAAGAATAGTTTGTGCCCACTTGGGCCTCTTCTCTGGCTCTACAACTGCATCTGGATGCTCTAACTCTGCATCTGACTGTACTAAATTTGAATCTAAATTTGAATCCTCTGAGTCCTCTGAATCAAAACTCTCATCTGAAGAAGAGTCGACATGTGCATTGATGCAAGCGTCACCCCTCTTAGGCAACCCTCTTTCACCAGGACCTTCTTTTACTCAGGCCTGAAGAGTTAAACCACTCTTCTAACTCCTTACAGGAGTTCTCACTACCCACAGAACTCTCCACTAATCTTCCCTTCTCTTTTCGGGAAATCAGGTTTCGCGATATCGCGAAACTCGCGGTACTGTTCTCGTGCAAATCAAAACCCCAAACCCCGATGGGTCAACGAGTCAATGCTCTTGTTATTTTCGGAGATTTCCCTATCGGGAAATCGGTATGTTCAATGTCGTGGTTTTCATGCACCACGAATTCCCGAATCCTGAACTCCGATGGCACGTGCGCTTTCCTCTTGCTACGTCATCTTCCTCTCTCCTCTCTATCGGGAATCGCGGGATCATGATTTCACTGTTCGAAATTCATTTGCATTTGAAAACCCCGAATGCCGAATCCCGACCTCACGGGATCTGATGCCACCTGTCCTTATAATGATTGACGGCTCCGATTAAATTGGGAAATTTCCAATCGCGATTTCAAAGAGTATGAAACTCTTTCCTCCGGGAAAGCGATATGCCGAATCCCGATGGCTCTTGGTTCACCTCTGCGCCTAAGGACTAAAACCCTCACAACTTTTCCGAGATCTCACAATCGTCGGGTCTTCATGGATTCTTCCCTGCAAGACCAGTCGTCGATTTCTCCTCCTTGAGGAATCCTTCTGCTTCCAAGCTCCTCCCGGTTCGAACCTTCTCCTGGGTCCTCTCCCAGGACTCACGAAGGAACTATTCCTCCTGAGCTTATCAACTCTGACTCCTTCAGAGACTTTGCACCCACTGCTCATGCTCGACCTTCAATAGCTCTCAAAGTGTTGGGTCTTCCAAACTATGGGCACTTGCAGTCACAGTAATCCCTGCCTTCCTGTGCTCAGACTAGCTACTGAGACTTCAATTTCAGCCTGCACTTCTCCTGCACAGCTCTATCAACCCAATTCAACTTTTGGGTGGACGAGAATAAGAGTTTCCTGTCTAACCTCATCAATGCACTCTATGCGGATGAATTCGACTGCACTCTATGCAGGAATCTCCCGGCTCAAACAGAGAAACAATTGAAACTCATTCTCTTCTCTCTCAGACTTCAGTTAAACCTCTGAAATCACATGCATAGCATATTCAAAGCAAATACATAACAGAAAGAAAACATTCATGAGCGTAATATCAACACAGAGAAACAACACAAACCATGAAATTGAATCAAAGACTCTCTTCTATTAATTCAATTTGTACATGGGTGTTCTCCACAAGTGCTCTGCTTGCTCTTCTTTTTTTCTACTCCTGTTTCTCAATATCTGAATGAATTTTCAATGTACAAAGGAGGGTGCCTATATTCCGTTTGCCCTCTCGAATTCTACAACTATCAAGTCTACAATTAATTCCTATCTAACATCATTAAATCTATTAAATGCCTTCCTATCTACTAAGGACGAGAGCTTAAAGGCTCAAGGTCCCCTTTACAATACAGGTGCGCTTCTTTATGAATACCTTCATTAAAGAACGACGCAACAACTTTCCAAAGCATTTCAAAATGTGTGCTAGCGCTATCCAGCTGTTCTTTGCTTGATGTGCTGGCTCGCTTGATGAGTGAGAGATGCTCCTGCATCATACTCCTCAGCTGCAAAAATCATGAGCTCCTGCTCATGAGCTTCCCCTATAGCTGTTGGAATCCTCCTGGGTCCCAAACAAGTCTTTGGAGCTTCCCATCTGCTCCATTTTGCTACTGCTTCCGCTCCGCTGCTTCTTCTTTCCTTCTGCCCAGCTGCTCCTTGCTGGCAGTGCCTGCTGATTTCAACATCAACTCTCTGATTTCCTCGATCACCTCATCCAACTGCTCCAGTGGCTGGTTCTGTTGTTGCAGTCTCCTCAGCTGCAAAACTTTTTGGCCATTGGGAAGACCATCATGATCTCCCACGCCTTCCTTATTCATTTCCAGCTTTACCTGGTGGATGTGCGTGCCCTGCACTTTTACCCTTTCCTCCAGGGCTTCCATCTGATCCCACAGATCAACAAAATAGGTGTTGTCTGCCTCTTTATGCTCTACTTCTGCAACCTCCCATGTTGCAGTCTTTTCAGCTGAAATGCTGAATATGTCGAGCCATTCCTTGGAATGCTCGTTTCCTCCTTCTATTTCTTTTGCTGTCAGCTTCAGTGCTATAGCTCTTTCAGCTTGCTGGCTGAAATTATTGAGTTGTTCCTCAGAACACTCATTCTTCCTTTCATCTGCTTGGGCAGTCTCAAAGGCCTGCTCCAACTCTTCTTCTTCTTTGACTGTGACTGTTTGATGGAAATCAATCCTCATCAACTGTGACTTTTCCCCTGCTGTTGCTTCATTTACAACAGAATTTTCTGCCTCCTTTTGGGCAGGTGGTAGGAATAATTATATTCCCCCAATCATCAAGATATCATCCTGATGTTCTTTCACCTCTTTTGTCAGCTGTACCTGCTGATCCAAATCCACCTGTGAGTTTGTGAGACTATCAAACAGTCTCATCTGCTCTGTCAGCTCTCCTGGCTGATTCAATTTCTCCTGCTTATCCCTGCCCACCTGACAATATGGGATGCTTCCACCGCTTCCTTGGTGGATTATGAGATCAACCGATCTCATGTTCATCAACACCCTCTGCTGAATTGAATTCTCCATGAGGCCTGCAGAGGGTCTCAATTGTTCATCTCTGCCCACCTGACAGTTTAACACGCCTCCGCTGCCCTCCTGGAAGTCTTTGATGCCTCCGCTGCCCTCCTGGCAGTCTTCGAGATCTTCATCCGATCCCAATTCATCCCAATCATCATCATCAAGACCTTTTCCAGTCTCGGGTTCACATACCTCAACCAATTCTTCATTCTGCCGCATCTGCAGTTCAAGCCTCTCTATCTCTTCTCTGATGTCAGCAAGCTCTCTATCCATCTCTGTAAGATTTTCTGCCTTGCTTTTCTTCTTGCGGCCTTCAGTAGCCATCCTGCTACCTCTATCTTCCCTCGTGGAAGATCTGCTGCGGTCACTCCTCATCACGAGTTCAACCGACTTCATCTTTGTAGTCCTGCAGACTGTTTATGGACTGCTGCCTACCTGCAAGCAAGTCCTCACAGAGTCCTCCAGTGCTCTGTCTTCTTCCGCTCCTCTGTCTGAAAAAATACAAACAGATTCCCCCTCTGATACCACTTAATGTGTATCAGGGTGCTTTCTTCTGCTCTACCTCTTCCTGCCTGAAATACACAAGCAAGAATTTCCAGCTCTGATACCACTCTGATGCAAGTGTCACCCCTCTTAGGCAACCCGCTTTCACCAGGACCTTCTTTTACTCAGGCCCGAAGAGTTAAACCACTCTTCTAACTCCTTACAGGAGTTCTCACTACCCACAGAACTCTCCACTGATCTTCCCTTCGCTTTTCGGGAAATCGGGTTTCGCGATATCGCGAAACTCGCAATACTGTTCTCGTGCAAATCAAAACCCCGAACCCCGATGGGTCAACGAGTCAACGCTCTTGTTCTTTTCGGGGATTTCCCTATCAGGAAATCGGTATGTCCGATGTCGCAGTTTTCATGCACCACGAATTCTCGAATCCTGAACTCCAATGGCACGTGCGCTTTCCACTCGCTACGTCATCTTCCTCTCTCCTCTCTATTGGGAATCGCGGGATCGCGATTTCACTGTTCAAAATTCCTTTGCATTTGAAAACCCCGAATGCCGAATCCCGACCTCACGAGATCTGATGCCACCTGTCCTTATAATGATTGACAGCTCCGATTAAATCAGGAAATCGCCAATCACGATTTCAAAGAGTATGAAACTCTTGCCTCCGGGAAACCTGATATGCCGAATCCCGATGGCTCTTGGTTCACCCCTGCGCCTAAGGACTAAAACCCTCGCAACTTTTCTGAGATCTCACGATCGTCGGGTCTTCGCGGATTCTCCTCTGCAAGACCGGTCGTCGATTTCTCCTCCTTGAGGAATCCTTCCGCTTCCAAGCTCCTCCTGGTTCGAACCTTCTCCTGGGTCCTCTCCCAGGACTCACGAAGGAACTATTCCTCCTGAGCTTATCAACTCTGACTCCTTCAGAGACTTTGCACCCACTGCTCGCACTCGACCTTCAATAGCTCTCAAAGTGTTGGGTCTTCCAAACTCTGGGCACTTGCAGTCATAGTAATCCCTGCCCTCCTGTGCTCAGACTAGCTACTGAGACTTCAATTTCAGCCTGCACTTCTCCTGCACAACTCTATCAACCCAATTCAACTTCTGGGTGGACGAGAATAAGAGTTTCATGTCTAGCCTCATCAACGCACTCTATGCGGATGAATTCGACTGCACTCTATGCAGGAATCTCCCGGCTCAAACAGAGAAACAATTGAAACTCATTCTCTTCTCTCTCAGACTTCAGTTAAACCTCTGAAATCACATGCACAACATATTCAAAGAAAATACATAACAGAAAGCAAACATTCATGAGCGTAATATCAACACAGAGAAACAACACAAACCATGAAATTGAATCAAAGACTCTCTTCTATTAATTCAATCTGTACATGGGTGTTCTCCACAAGTGCTCTGCTTGCTCTTCTTTTTTTCTTCTCCCGTTTCTCAATATCTGAATGATTTTTCAATGTACAAAGGAGGGTGCCTATATTCCGTTTGCCCTCTCGAATTCTACAACTATCAAGTCTACAATTAATTCCTATCTAACAACATTAAATCTATTAAATGCCTTCGTATCTACTAAGGATGAGAGATTAAAGGCTCAAGGTCCCCTTTACAATACATGTGCGCTTCTTTATGAATGCCTTCATTAAAGAACGACGCAACAACTTTCCAAAGCATTTCAAAATGTGTGCTAGCGCTATCCAACTGTTCTCCTCTTAATGTGCTGGCTCGCTTGATGAGTGAGCGATGCTCCTGCATCATGCATGCTCATCATCTCGGATAGGTGTAAGAGTAAAGGTGTCTGCATGTAGCTGTTGAGGTACATGCGAGACACTTTCCTCGAATTGGACACTACGCTCAATGATGAGCCATTCCAAGGAAAGATCAATAAATCGATATCCCTTCACACCGTGAGGGTTCCCAACAAAATGCACTTAGTGCTCTGTGGATCAAGTGCCTTCCTCTTTTCAGAGGGAATGCGGGCCCATGCACAAGAACCAAAAATGAAAAAGTGGGTCACTTCCAGTTTGAGGTTGCTCCAAGCCTCGTAGGGGGTCTTATCCTTGACAGATCTATGGGGAGATTTGTTTTGGATGTATGTTTCGCAGTTAAGTGCTTCAGCCCATAGTCTCTGTGGTAGTGACTTTGCATGCAACATGCAAGATGCCATCTCCTTTAGAGATCTATTTTTTCGCTCGACAACTCCATTTTGCTGCGGAGTGTAGGGAACTGTATGCTGCAACTGAATCCATGCCTCATGGAAAAGATTATGAATCTCATGATTCACATACTCTCCTCCGTTATCAGTTCGAAGGACTTTGATCTTCTGTCCGGACTGTGTCTCAACCAAAGCTTTGAAATCTTTGAGGTGTTGAAAGACCTCAGATTTTTGCCAGAGAAAGTAGATCCAAGTAAAACATGAGAAATCATCAACAAAAATGAGAACAAACCTCACTTTGTTGATAGATGGATGCGGAAAAGGACCCATGAGGTCACTATGGATCAGATCTAAAGGTGCAGAATCTCGCTGAGACTTTCCTTTGACAAATTTCTCTTGAGGGTGTTTTCTGAGAACACATCCCTCACATACTCCCTTGGAGAAATGGATGTCTGGTAGACCATCAACTAATATATGATTGCTAAGCTATTGCATGTATCTGAAATTCAAATGTCCAAACCTTTCGTGCCATATCCTACTACTTTCATCAGCATGAGTAAGCAGTAAAGCAAAATCAGGTTCAATGAATTTAGAAAATGTATACAATCTAGACTGATGATTTACCTCATCGGTAGAAAACCTGGAGTTGGTTTGCATGTCATATATGTCCACGAAATTTGGTGTGAATACGACTTTCTTTCTGGTTCCATAATTTTTCATCAGATATACAGAGAGAAGGTTGATAGAAAGTTTGGGAACATGCAACACGTTCTCGAAGCTTCCATTGATGAGTTCAATCCTTCCTTTGTCGGTGACTTCGACAAAAGAGTTGTCCCCCATCATAATAGGATGATCTTTGCATGCATCCAAAGAAGAATAGACTACTTCTGAGGAAGCCATGTGATGTGATGCTCCTGAATCTATGATCCAAGCATTAGGCGAGGAGTTGATGGAAATCAACGCATGGCTAGAATTGCCTTTCTTGGAATTCAAATCTTCTGGCTTCTTCTTCTTTGCACCCTCGGGGATGCGATCTCCAAGGTTATTTTTCTGAAGTATCTGAGACATCAGATCTATTTGTTTTTTCATGCATGCAGATTCTGAATCGAATCCTTTGTGACAGTATGTGCATTTCTCTCCTTTTCTTCCCTTTTCTCTTTTGGATCTGGAGGCATCGGTGAAGGGTTTTGTGTACCCTTCCTTCTTCGTATGTGCATGAGATTTACACTTATATTTGTCTTTAGATTTATGATATTTGTGGCTGCCATCATGCACAGTGAGTGCATGCGCCCTTGGGCCTTTGATTGCACCCATGTTGATGAGCTTGGTTTGCTCTTATGTCAGGGATTCGATAAAGTCCTCAAGAGAAGGCATCTTCCAGGTGGCTCCAGAGGAAAATCTAAAAATATGGAATGTAGATATGAATACTGAAAATTCAATACCAAGCTTGGAGAGAATGGTGAGAACCATTTGTTTCTCCTCCTTCAATTTATCAACCCCGCAAGCTTTGAGTTGCGACAGTAAATCCTTGAATTTTGTAAATAAATCTTGGATATTCTCTAAGATTTTTGGATCCAATGTGAGCCGCTCTACCTCGAGCATGTGTCCCCTCATATCATCCTATTTTCCAAAGATCCCTTCCAAGATGGTCCAGGCTTCATTGGGAGTCTTACAGGAAGATATATGAAAAAGGAGATCAAGAGAAATAAGACTGCAAATTGTTCCGAGTGCCTCATCCATGCGATTTAAGTACTTGGATTTTTCTATGGCTGATGTCAGTTTTGTATCTATATTCATGGTTAACCTATACAATCCTATGGATCATATATGTATGGCTATTTTCTTCTTCCATGCAAAATAGTTGTAAGGTGTAAAAATGAATTCTTTTTGGAATTCCATCTTTTCGCTGTCTTCGATCTTTTGTACCTGCAAAAATTTTGGTGTAGATTTTTCTTAGCAGTTTGTCGGCTCTGATACCATGTAAATGTGTTTAATTTGCATGGAATATATCTATATAAAAAATTATACACACATTTGCAAAGATAATTGGAAAAGGAAGAAGAAGGAGAGAAAGAATAGAAAGAATTCTCATTAACCGTTGTGAATAATGAATAATTTACACATGATATAATCTGTATAACTTAATGAGTTCGAATTGAGGTGAAACAAGTCACCATAGTGGTGGTCTAGAGTGATCTGGACACACACCAACAATTACGGGAGTGAACTGCCACCTATTCTAGTCTCTCAGGCAGTTACGGGAGTGAACTGCCACCTAGTTGAGTTAACTAGTCAACTAATCTTCAGTTAACTTACTGAACAGAAAGTAGTGAGGAGTTAACTCAAGGAATCAAGGCTAATGCACCACTTTGGTGATGATACCAAGGAAAGGTCGAATTATCATGGTGATGATCCCAATGTTGCATGGTGTTGATCCCAATGCAACATCTAAACTCAACTCAACTAGTCAAACTGAAGTGTGAACTGAAAGAGAATATTCTCCAGGTGGAATATTCTCTCCTAAAATATAGGAGACTAGATAATGACTAATTATGACTAATGAACAAATAAAAACCTTAGGAAAAAGAAATCCTAGGTGTGTGTGAAGTAACTCCAACACCATGAAAGTATAAATAAGAGGCAAGGGTCTATCATTTAATCACACTTGAGCATATTGAATATCTATAAGTGACTGAGGTAACCAAAGGATATCTAAGGCGAATTTCAGAGGGAAGGTAAAGAAAAGAAGGTCTAAATTCAAGGGAGGATAAATTCTTTTGATGATGCTTTCTAAGGTATGTTGTTGACATGCCATCTCACCATTTTCGCAATACCTTTTTTTCTAGACTGATTCAAACCATGAAATATGGAAACTATTGAGGAAACATATCCAAGTATCTGTGATAAAAAATTCATTTTGTGGGTCATTGTATTTTTGTAGTTACAGTCTGTGAAAAATAGGGTTTTTGGCAAGTCCTGAAACTAGTCTAAAAAAGTTGTTTCGGGTAAAAACGTCATAACTTCTTCATAAAAGATCCTAATTCAGTAAGACCAAATGTATTGGTTAGATTACATTTTCCAGTATTCATTGTACCATTTTCAGATCCATACAAGAAATATTCTGTGTGGGCAATTCTCTACAAGTTATCTCTCTAAAATAAACCAGAATTCAACAAGGTATGCCATTTTTTCTATAACTCATTTTCTGAGAGGTTCTAAGTAGTGAAACCTGGAGGAATTGCATAAAAGACATTGAAGAACATTTTGTACTATTTTCATATCTTTATTCATTACAGGTACCTATTTATTATTATTTCAATTTAGGGTTGTTGACGAATCCAAAATTAGTCATGTGAGACTAAAGTAAAGTTTGATGAAAATGCTAGTCTCTTGTTGTTAAAGTGAAGGAAGGTTTGTAGGTATGTTATCATATACACCAAGTCTATTACAGAGTTACAAATCAGATTTGGATGATGAAATTGAGGGATTTTGGTTGAGGTACATGTTGGGTACATGGTTGAGACAAGTAGTTGATGAGTTGGCACATACATGAGGTGTATAGTTGATGATGTTGGTACATCTTGATGAGTCATAGTTTATGTGTATTTGATGCATGATTGGAACATATTTGGTGCATGGTTTATGCACTCGTTGATGGTACATATTTAGGTAGAGGTTGGTGCATAGTTTATGCACTTGTTTATGGTACAAGTTGCTTCCAATGAATGTAATTCTTAAATACATATAAGAAAAAACATTCTGTGGTTTTCTCCCGATTTGGGTTTCCACGTAAAAACAAATGGTGTACTACGTAGGTGTATGATTGATCATTTTTTCATCATTTGTTTACTATGAAACTATTGTATGATAATCATACATTGATATAACACTTGCATATTATGGTTAAAAAGGATTTTATTTCTCTATTACTGATTCACCCCCCCCTCTCAGTAATCCAACAATTGGTATCAGAGACGGTTCCTTCATAAATCAGTTTAACCACTAGAAGGAGATCATGGATTATTCTGAGAATGGGGTACCACTGTTTAATGGTTAGAATGGGTTAAATAATGATATATGGAGTAGAAGAACGAAAGTATTCTTATAGGCACAGGGGAATTATATTTTGCTATCATTTGTTATAGGATATGATAGTTCAAAAAGGGAAAAGACTGCAGCCAAGAAGGAATGGAAGAAGAATAAAAAAATAGCAATGGATTTCATCTGGGAAGGATTACCTAATCCATTAAGAGAAAAGGTTCGTAAATATTCATCAACCAAAGAACTTTGGGATAAGTTACATGACATATATTCTTCACCCATAGCAGATTCAAAAAATTCCAAAGACGATGAAGGTACAAATCAAGACGAAATATGTTCACCATGTCAAACAGATTCAGAATATGAATATTACATAATCAACAGAGGTATGTTGTTTTTCTTTAATTGTGAAAAACGTGGACATATTGAAATAGAATGCCATGAAAGAAATGAGACAAAAAAATTAATTGAAAAACAAGACAATTATGAAGTAGAATTGATTAGTGCCTTAGATGAACTAAGAAAAGAAAGAGAAGAAAACAAGTTACTCAAGAAAGAATTGATGAAACAAAAGAAAAGTGTTCACATTTTTTAAGAAGCCCAACAGGTCATCGAGAACTTAAGAACCTAGCTAGAACAAGCTAGAAAGATCAAAGAAAATCTTGAATATCAAAGGAAATATTTGGAAGTCAACATAGAATCACAAAAGGAAGAAGCATAAATGAGAGAGAATATATTGACAAATCATCTTAAGGAAATAAATAACGCTCTAAAATAGCTTTAGACAGAGTTTGGTCAAGAAGAGAAAGGACCTGAAGAAGAAATAATCACATTAAAAATCCATCTTGAAGAAGCAAAAAGAACAGAAGACATCATGAAGTCTCAGATAATGAAGAAAGAAGATGAGGTTGAGAAGCTTGAAGAAGAAGTTGTCACATTGAAAATTAAAATCATCAAGCTCAACAAGAACATTGAAGAGACAAAAATATCCACATCAGTTATAGAGAATGAAGAGAAGGACTCTAGGTTGTTATAAAAGAGATGAATAAAATTCTACAGAGAAAAAGAAAGATGTCAGATACATAAAGGTTTGGAAAATAACTGAAAGAAAAGAGGGACATGCAAATGAGGAATTGTTTCAAGAGATTGTACTTTCAGGCATCGTAGTGAAAGATGAATCCACAGACATAAAGAAATAATTCATATATTAGAGAGATGATGAATCTACAAATGAAGATGATGATGAATACACATCAGAGAAGGAATTTTTCTGAGCCATATGGCTTAGAGAATCCCAAGTAATATGAATATTAGACAGGGGGAGTCTATGTGATAGTTGTGACAGACCAAAGAACCATCCTTCGAGAAGTTTGCAGAGTTTGAGTAGACAGATCCCAATCGACCAGTTAGCAGAAGTACGATCAGTTGTAGTAGTGAAGACTTCATGATAGCATAGTGATAAATGGGTCAGCATTATGGACAATTGTGCAGTAGAGTCTTGGATATTATGGACAGAGATGGATTCATAAGATTGGTTCAGAGAGTGGTTCTTAGAAAAAGGAACATTATTATAATGGATGATAATTACACATGAAATGGCTCGAACAATGCTAATGGATTCCAAATTGACAGTTATTTTTCGGACACATGCAGTACATACAACAGTTCACATTCAAAACAGAGTAATGCTCATAAACAACAATGAAAAAACTCCCTAAGAGATATGGAAAGGAAGACCAACAAATGTAAAACACTTCAAAGTATTTAGAAGCAAATGCTACATCAAAAGAGAAGATGGAAGAATGGGAAAGTTTGAATCGCATGTGAAAAATGGAGTACTTGTTGGTTACTCAAGTACAAGTAAATCATACAAGTGTTACAATCTGAGGTTGAAAAATTTTGTGGAAAACATCAATGTAACAATTGATGAAACAGGTGGATGAGAATTAAAAGAAGAAGAAAATGAATCAATGGAACAAATTTATGAAGAAGAAGAAGAAGACGAAGAAGAAGTAGAAGGGGAAGATGAAGAGAATCATACAAAATTAGAAGAGCAAGTTCATCAAGTGCCTCCAAAGACACCTAGAAAACGAGTATAGAAGAATCATCCCTCATATCATATTATCAGAAACAAATATGCAAGGGTGGAGACTAGAAGAAGAATCTATTCACCAGAAAAAATGCACCTAGCACTCTTATCTACGATTGAACTAAACAGTTTTGAAGAGGCCAACAAGGATGAATTCTGGAATAAGGCTATGGATGATGAATTGGATCAAATAGAGAAGAATGACACTTTGGAATTGGTTCCAAGAACAAAGAATAAGAATGTGATTAGCACAAAGTGGGTTTTCAGAAATAAATTTAATGAAGATGGACAGGTTACAAGGAACAAAGCTAGATTGGTATGTAAAGGATACACACATGTTGAAGGAATCGACTTTGAAGAGATATTTTCCCCAATTGCTAGAATGGAAGCAATCCAACTTATTTTATCTTATGCATGCTCCAATAATATTAAAGTCTATCAGATGGACGTGAAATAAACTTTTCTGAATGAGGAACTTGAAGAAGAAGTATACATTGAACAACCAAAAGGATTTCAGTTGTCAGAGAATGTAGATTATGTGTGTAAATTGAAGAAGGCATTGTATGGTATAAAACAGGCTCCTAGAGCATGGTACTCTAGACTGGATAAATATCTACAACATGCAGGGTTAAGAAAAGGAAGTGCAGACAACAACTTCTACACCAAGGTAACTCAAGATAGTATTTTATTAATTGAAGTTTATGTTGATGATATTTTTTTTGGAAGTATTGATGACAGGTTAAGCCATGAATTTGCAAAGGATATGAAGAATGCATTTGAAATGTCATACTTGGAGAACTATCCTTATTTCTTGGTCTTCATATATGTCAAAGAAACCAAGGAATATTTATTTCTCAAACTAAGTATATCAGAGAAATGATAAAGAAGTTCGGAATGGAAGATTGCAAACCAATTACCACTCCTATGAAAACCAGTTGCAAATTGAGCAAAGATGATGATTCAAAGTCTACAGACCAGAGGAAATACAGGTCAATTATTCGTAGCTTACTATATGTGACAACATCTAGACCAGATGTAATGTAGGCAGTTGAATAGGTGGCACAATTTCAAGCAACACCAAAGGAATCACATGTCTTAGCAGTGAAGAGGATTTTCAGATATCTCAAAGGAATAAAAGAGTTTGGATTATGGTATCTAAAAGGAAATGATCTATCACTTATTGCCTACAAAGATGTAGATTGGGTAGGTTGCATTGATGATCGATGAAGCACCAGTGGAGAAATGTTTTACTTGGGTGAGTGTTTAGTATCTTAGCTAAGTAAGAAAAAATCATCAGTATCTTTATGTTATGGATAAATTCGTAGGTGCGGACACTAACCAATCTCCCCAAGATCCACCTGGATCTGGAACAAAACGTGACAGAATACTACTCTTTCCCTAGATCTAATTATTGAATGGAACTAAGAGAAATGGATGAAGTACATACCTTATGAGCGCTCTCCTTTAATCTCTGTTGTTCCTCGCTCTGTTCCGATGCTCTTGCATTGTTCCAATCACAACAACACAAACCAATCACAACAAAAGCATTAATCTATTCAATATTTAGTCTATACATGTGATCAAGGAATCATGTAATA
>ML862658.1:7975-23421 GCA_009831015.1 Picea engelmannii
CTGCACATGGCGACAAGAACTCCACATCATCAAAACAACAATGCAGTCATTCATGGCACTAAATTAAGTTCACAGCATTCCAGAAGGGTCAAAAACTATACAAAGTAACCAAAAATTGAAGGGCGCTTTACAGCAGCTTGATGCGTGCTCATATGCGCAGGACAAAAACGTGTTACTAGCGCATGCGCGCCCCAACGCACGCCTGTCAACACAAAAACCCGCGCATCTGCTAATACGGTGCATTAATTGCATAAGTCGGCCTCCCGACCACCTATGGATCGGCCCCCAAGATGATTTGACCCTCGAATCAGGGTCAGCTCTGCAAATTCGGCGAATTAATGACCTAAGTGAACCCTAAACAGGTCCGTGTTCACACCGGAAGTTGGTTACGTGACCGCCTGGAAAAATGCTATAAATAGCTGTGAGAACTCATTGTTTCAGCAGAGAATTCAAGGCATTGTTACACTGTTCAGATGATTCAGAGCTCAACCTTTGACAAGCAATTCATCAACAATTTAACTCAGAGTTCTTTCACCACTCAGTTCAGTTCTATTCATTTTGTAAGGAAAGCATCGTGTTGAGGGCCCCGAAGGACCTTCCGCTGGAGGGAGAGGGAACCCCTATCTCTGTCTTCAGCGTGTGCTCTGGTTTCGTTAATAGATCAAGCCTGGAACCATTGACGACTCCCTTGTCTTATGTTTGATGTTTTTTGTCTATTTTTTGTAATGTTATTTGCTTTCAGTTCATAGTTAGATTATAGTTTGTTTCTATTTCTGTTAGCCCTTTTGCTCCACAACATCCTGTTCTGCCTTGCCAAGCCCAACAGGGCATGCCAGTGCTCCCATTTTTGCTCACCCGACGACAATTCGAGCACGAACAATCACATATAGATTTCTTATCCATGCTGGAACCTAAGAATTTTAATGAAGCTAGCAAAGATGACCATTGGGTTAAAGCAATGAATGATGAACTTGATCAGATTGAGAAAAAAAATACGTGGGAGATGGTTCATAGACCTAAAGGTAAAAATATCATTGGTTCCAAATGGATCTTTAAGAATAAGTTGAATGAGCAGGGACAAGTTGTCAGGAACAAAGAAAGATTGGTCTGTAAAGGCTATGCTCAAATAGAAGGACTGGATTTTGATGAAACATTTGCACCTGTAGCGTGATTAGAAGCTATCAGAATACTTCTTGCCTATGCTTGTCATAAAAGGTTTAAAGTCTATCAAATGGATGTCAAGCCATCTTTTCTAAATGGAGGTTTAAATGAAGAAGTCTATATGGAACAACCAGAGGATTTTGAACTGTCTGATAACCTTGACTTAGTATGCAAGCTGAAGAAAGATTTATATGGGTTAAAACAAGCCCCTCGTTCTTGGTATCACAAACTGGATACGTATCTCAAAGACAAACGGTTGAAGAGAGGAATAGTTGACAACAATCTATATATCAAAACAAAGGATAATGATTTTCTCATCGTGTTGGTCTATGTAGATGACATCATCTTCAGATGTAATAAGGATTCATTGGTACAATGGTTTTCTTCTGCCATGGAGTCTGAGTTTGAAATGTCTATGATAGGTGAACTGTCATTTTTTCTTGGTCTGCAAATTACTCAGAGGTCTGAAGGAATGTTCATTTATCAAGAAAAATATCTAAGAGAAATGTTGAAAAGGTTTCAAATGGAATATTCTAAACTTGTGGGCACACCTATGGTTACTGGATGAAAATTAAGCAAGGATGATGACTCACCTGATGTTGATCAAATTTCATATAGGTCAATGATAGGCAGCCTGCTGTACATCATAACATCTCGCCTAGACATAATGCATGTTGTTGGAATGGTAGGAGGATATCAGTCTACACCTAAACAAAGTCATTTTCTAGCTGTCAAAAGGATATTCAGATATTTGAAAGAAACAATGAACTATGGCCTATGGTATCCTAAGAATCAAAATTTTCAATTATCAGTCTACTCATATGCTTATTGGGCTAACTGCATGGATGAAAGGAAAAGCTTGAGTGGAGGTGTGTTCTTCTTAGGAGATTCTCTAGTAGCATGGTTGAGTAAAAAGCAAGGTTCCATTTCTTTATCAACTATAGAGACAGAGTACATTGTTGCTACTACCTGTTGCACTCAGGTATTATGGATGATTCAGACACTTGCATACTTGGCGGTAAAATACATTGCACTGATACCAATTCATTGTGATAACACTAGTGCCATCAATGTGTCCAAGAATCGTGTATTCCACTCCAAGACCAAGCATATTCCCATAAAATACCATTTTCTAAGAGAGCAGGTCACCAATTAGATTGTTTAGGTCCATTACATTCCAACCACAGAACAAATTGCAGACATCTTTACTAAACCCCTAGCCAAGACACCATTTGAATATCTCCGATAGAACCTGGTTGTCATCTCGTCTCACACCTAAGAGAGTCCATCCTATTAGGGGGAGTTTGTATTGATTGAATATCTGATACCTCCCAAAAATACTGCAACATCTTAGGGGCAGTGTGTTTTCTTTGACATTGATGTCAAAGGGGGAGAAAATAACATGTCTGGGTGCCTTAAAAGAATAGGTTTGGGTGCCTTTGTTTCCATCAATGCCAAAGGGGAGATTGTTGGCATGTTTTACAGGAAACATATGCTTTTCATTGATGGAAAGTACAACAACGATGATGGATTGAGTACAGGTATAATGTGCCAGGCGGGCACCAGAAGTATTTTGGGGATATGCAACAGAGTAAGCTCGTGAAGACCAGAAGAGATAATGCAGAGGTGCATGTAGAGTGCAAGAGTGTGCTTGTTCATTTGATGGAAAACAGACAGGCAAGGAAGATCAACAACAATGATGGCATGGAAAGAACAAAAACGTAAACTCCATTTCAGAGTTTTGGATACCGGGAGTTGGAGCAGTCAAGAGCCGAGACTCTTCATCACAGGAGTCCCAAAGTTGCAAAATACCAAACGTCGAAATCCCAAAATAGGCACATCAAAAAAGACTCCATTTCAGAGTTTTGCAGACTGGGAAATCAAAGGTTTCAGATATTGGGAGTTGGAGGAGTCAAGAGTTGAGACTCTTCATCTCAAGAGTCCCAAAGTTGCGAAATGCGAAACACCGAAATCCCGAAATAAGCACATCAACAAAGACTCCATTTCGGAGTTTTGGATACCAAGAGTTGGAGGTGTCAAGGATACTCATGAAAAGAATGTCGAAATGACAAAATGTGAAATGCTGAAATACGTTGATCTGACTCCATTTCGGAGTTTCAGATACTGGGAGTTGGAGGAGTCAAGGAAGAAACTCACAATAGGAATTCGCGACATGAGAAATGCCGAAATGTCGAAACGTGAAATGTGAAATGCGTGTTTAGAATTGGACCATAGTCATAACCTATGGTCACATCGATGAAGGCTCAAGGGAGGAGCTATCACGAAGCTAATCTCCATTTCGTGATTGAGAGTTGGAAGATTTAGAGTGACTCGCAACAATTTCGCGAAACGTGAAATTGTGAAATGCAGTTTTGAATAAGGTTGTGGTCACAGCCAGTGGTCACATCTGTGGAAGATGGAGGAAGGAGCTAGTGTAACCAAACTCCATTTTAGATATTGTGACATGGAGCATAAAGATATCTCATCACAAGGAATGCCGAAATGTTGAAATGCATTTTCTTGGAGGTTCACAGTGTAACTGCTAGAAACAATTGATGGTTTCTGCCAAAGGACTCATAGAGACTTGAGGGTGATCACCAGAGAAGATGAAGTATATCGAGGCATCTTCTAGATGCATGAATACTTCTCATAGAGGCTATTGACAGATGTAATATCGTTGGAGCCTGGAACTGCAACAGATGGAATGAGCTCGACTATGACAGAGAAGACGAAGAGTCTCAACTGCTGGAGAGGCTAAGGAATCTCGGCATAACACCCAATGATGATGGACGCATGGGTTTAACCACCAGAGAAGCTGAAGAGTTGTAATCATGATAAGGTAGAGCACTCGACATGGGGAGAGCATGCAGAAGCATTGTAGAGATAGCATGCACAAGGTGCACAGAGACTATAAGAATGCATAACAAACAAGAGATGGGCATTGTTGTTGAGAGGGATTTATGCGCGTAGAAGGAGGTAGAGTGCAGCAGCCGAAATGCAAAGAATAGGAATGGTGTAATGAAGGGACATGGCACAAAGAGAATAAAAGGTAGAAGAACATAAAGCGTAAGGAGAGTGTGCAGGAAGACATTGATGCAGGTAGAGTAGAACAGTGTAGCAAAACAGTGATAAGACCGGTAAGCCATTGATAAATATTATATCACTATGATAAACTTACAGATAGAAAAATTTATATTTAAGGGTGGTTGAGAGGTGATAGGGAGGACAATTGTCCTCAGAGGTTCAAGTGGGTGCTTGAATATAGGGAGTTGTAGCTTCCATCTGGTTGCAGCCAGAAAAACCAGGGTGGCATGGTGGTGTAAGGGAGAATATTGGTTCTCTGATATACAGGTCGGTGCATGTGTAACTGGAAGTTGGTGCTTCCATCTAGTTGGTGCTGGAACTCTTAGGGAGTTGGTGCTTCCTTCTAGTGCGTGCTAGAGAAACCAGGGAGTCGGTGCTTCCTTCTAGTGGGTGCTAGAGAATCCAGAGAGTTGGTGCTCTCAGCAAGTCACAGCTTCAAAAATAGAGGTTGTAGCCTCATTATGAGTTGGTGCTCATAAGTATGATAATGTACAAAAAATAAAGATTACTTATCATATAAAGAAGAAGAGGTTTTTACCCTTTATGGGTTTCCTCATGAAATATCTGTTTCTGTATATTTCATATGTGTGAATGATGTTCAATGTTCTATTGATTACTTCCCTGCATTATTGTGATTTTCATTAAGTGTTCTGCAAAGAGTTTATATATATATGTATATATGGAGAGAAAGAGAGAGAGAGAATTAAAAGGTATTTAATATTATATAATATTACAAAACCCCTCACATGCATTATTAATCATTTTATGACCTTAAAATAATTCAAGTGATCATATTTCAGAGCCCTTCAGAGTCATGATCCAAGATATTTGGAGTTGTACTCCGAACTGTTTGGAGTTGTTACTCCAAACACCTCAAATTCAATTCCAAAAGCGGTCAGCTCAAAAAGGCTTGGAAAGGTGTTTATTTATTATGTATTGATGTCATTCCAACTTAGGCCAATATTAGATATATTAATTCACTTTGAGGTAATTTAAACCTCCTTCATGTGAAACATTTACTTTATGTAAGTTTATAATTCTATTAAATGCATGCGGGACCCTCTCTACACTCACACCATCACTCTGACAACTTCACCATCTTGATAATTGGGTTGGTTGTCATTGATGTGGATGCTTGAAGTAAGTGTCTCATAACAAATTCCGGTAGCATTAGAGGTGTGGTTAATGAACCCAGGTTTGTATGAGGAATAAAGAGATGAATATCAATGAATTTTGAAGTAATACTATCAGAGATGGATAGTACACGACATTCCATTTTCGATGATATGTGTTAAGTCGCGTTTTTCCTCACAGTTGAGGAGATATGGATTAGTGAAGTTGGAGGAACCTCGTGAATATTCTAGAATCCATTAGAAGGTCTACAAAGAAATAAATTATTCTAGCATAAAAAAATTTACTATCCAAAGTGGTTGCAACTAGGAATTAATTATGGGGAAAGTTGTTGAAATAAGAAAATAATTAAAAGTAAATTAGTTGCAACAAGTAGTGAGTTTAGAAATTATTGGTAAAGTAGTTACAACAAGAAAGTGGGTTATCCCTAAAAGAGGGAATTTGGGTAAAACAATTAGAATATGAACCCTAAAGGAAGGCACTTGGAGAGTATAAATAAGAGAGCAAGAGACTCCCATTAACACCTATTGAGCACATTGAATATCTATCTTGTGAAAGGTTTATTGTAATACCCCTAGGCCAAACCCCAACTGTAAATGTAAATGCAAATGTACTTAAGTTGGTGAGTTTTTTGATATCATTTTTGTATGCACATTCCATGGTATAGTGCGCATATGTACTATGCACTAAAATGACGAAGTGTGCACATTCCAGGATACCGTGCACAACAAACTTAAGTTCATGTGATTTTGAGGCCAGGGAGCCTTTTGTATATGTTGTGTTTTATAGGTTGGTGAGCCAGTTATTATAAGCTAGAAGGCTTATGTATGGTATTTGGCTAGAGAGCTTAGATGCTAAAGGCCATTAAGCCTATTTTTATATATGTCCTATAATTAATATAATACATCACTGCATGTAGACCGACCACGATAAAATATTATGGGGGACTAAACTCTACTAGATAGGGAAAGGGGGGGGGCTAAAAGTTAAGGATAAGGGGACAAAATAGGGATATTAAGCCAAAACGGAATATTATATTAATACTCCTTAAAGTATAAAGTTTGGATAATTATTTTATCCTAAGTTCTAAGGATGGGGACAAGTGGACCAAAGTAACTCTCATCATGACAAGTGTCAAGTTGGGAACATGCATACATATAGTTTGGAGTTAGTTCATTTCCCCATTCATTTTCCATCATCATTCACTCACTCATTGAGTTGTCCTCTGTACCTTTCTATTACTATCACTGTACTTGTACCTGTATCTGTCCCTGGTTAGCTTGGGAGTTGGACTGAAGAAGTGGGTTGTTAGGCCCATGGGATACTGAAGAGGCAGGTTTTCAGGCCCGTGAGAAATTTCTCTCTAGGTGAGAGAATTTTTGGGAATTGATTTTCTGAAGGTGCCAAACTACAGCTACAGGGCTCTGAGACTTCCTGTCTGGCATGATGTTGAAGCCTCGGAAAGGAATTCAGGCAGTCGAAGGATTATTGAGTAGAGAAGGGGCACACTTCCTAGGGTGGGACATGCATGTGGGAAATGAGGGACTATAGGTTGTTAGTTTGAGTAGGAACCTATGAAAAAGTCTTTCATGTTGTCTTAGATACATCATCCTGGTTAGGAACCCCTTTTACTTGGGTGGAGTTTAGTCCTAGCTCCGGGGTGAACCACTACTGAGAGTGATGAGAAGCATGGTCTAAGGTTGGGAGGTTCGTGCAAGGTATTCGCATAGTTGGCGATATTCTTACCAAGATAAGTGTCAATTTTGTGTTAAATTATATGTTGCACTGTTATTTATGAGTTTATTTTAATGGGTTTTTCTTGTGCGTGTTGCATGTGTATTTTTATTATTATTTTGTATGAATCTGTGCATTTGAAGAATGTATTTGTCTATTTTAATTTATATATATATAAAGTTTCACAATATTTTTTGTTTGTATATGTTTTAATTTTGTATATAGTTCAAAATTTTTACGTGGCACAACCCAGTTGGATGTTGGGGATGTTACATTTATTGCAGGTACTCATGTATACATATGAAGTTACACAAGTTTTAGGTAGTGAAGGAAGAGTGATGACAAAGTTTTGCAGCTACAGTAGAGAGAGGGAAAGTCATGAAAAAAGATGAAACAGTAAATGTCCCATGAGGCATAATTGTGTTTTTCCTATAGCCTATCACACGAGGCCCTACTCGAAACCCGTCTTCATCATGCGAGGAACTACCATATATATAGATTGAGGAGTGAATCTCATTATAGAAGCTGTAGAGAGGATACAAGAAGTGTGATAGTGTTCAGGTACAGAAAGATCTATCTACATGATCAAAAGGTATGTTATATGCCTATTTGTAATTGGATGCTTGTGATTGTGTGAGATATGGTTATGGGATATTGAGTATTTTATATAGAGGGACTATTGAATGTATGATACATATTGTATGAGACAAATATACATAGTTACAGTGATGGTATATTTATTGTTTGTCACTGGCACACTTTGTTGGGTATATTGTTGAGACATATCTTGGTACATGTTTGATGGATTTTGATTGAGGTTGCATAATAGTGAGGGTTCACTACACTTTGGTTTATGATTTTTTATATATGTATGACACATGATCATAGAAACATAGTTGTACATTGTTTGAGCTATATACTTGTGAAAGTGGGTATGAGATCTATGTGATCAAATCTTATTGGTTGAGGAGATTATTTTGAGAGGTTTTTGTTACAAGTTGTGATAGGTTGTTGGTACATGTTTTACAGTGACAAGTTTTAAAGGGACATATTGACAGTGACATAGTGACAGTGGAAGTATGATTTATTTGACACTTATATTTCAGGGTGGTTGGATGGGGAAAGGATAGGTGGTTGTAGGCACCTTCCAGTTGTAGCTGGAGATCATAGGGGGGTGTAGCCTCCTTTTGGTTGGATCCAGAGAATTGAGGAGTTGTAGATTCCTTCAGGTTGGAGCCTAAGAAACTAGGGGGTTGTAGCCTCCTTCAAGTTGTAGCTGGAAAACAAGGAAGTTGGTGCTTCTATGGATTTTGTTCTTTTGAAAATATAATAAAAGCATTATGTGGTTTTCTCCCACATTGGGTTTCCACGTAAAATATTGGCATATTTTGTTTTGTTTGGTTTCTTATTGTTCACTAATTATGTATATTTATCATACTGATTCACCCCCCCTCTCAGTATTCCAACAATTGGTATCAAAGAAGGTCCTTCAAGAAGTAGTCTAACCACTGGAAGGAGATCATGGATCATGCAAGGATTGGTGTACCAGAGTTTGATGGTAAGAACTATTCCTTTTGGAGCAGAAGAATGAAAACATGTATACAATAACAATGATTCAATGTTTGGCGATCAATATTAGATGGATACAAAGAACCTTCCACTCCCTCAACAAATAGAGATGGAAATAATCTCGAAGAAAATCATTCAAGGTATAGAAATGTTATCGAGAATGGGGTGAATCAATAGATACATACCAAGATTATACATTGTGATTCTGCAACATAAATGTGGGATGAACTAAAGACTATCTACAAAGGAGATGTGAAAGTTAAGGAAGTCAAACTTCATATTTTCATAGCCAAGTTTGAACAAATGAATATGAATGAAGATGAAAACATAGAAGCCTACTTTCTATGAGTCGATGAAAATCCACAAATGGAGAAAGTTCTGGATCAAATAAATTGCAAGAAGACCATGAAAAAAACTTATTTTCAGTACCTAGTGAAGTGGAAACATCACCCAACAGAGGACCCTAGTTGGGTAAATGAACCTGATATTTGCAAACATGGAAAAACAATACAGGAGCTCATGGACATGAGTCCATGAATATTTTTGTCTAGAGGAGTATGATGTAGGAGCATCATCATCAGTCTATAGAGTTCGAGTGGAGGAAAACTCAGAACCTAGTGCACACATTTCAAACTATTTCAAATTTCGAGGAGAGAACATAATTTTGATGTTTTAAAACCATTATAATTAAATCCATTTAATATTTGGAGGCTTGATCCATTATATAGGATCGTAAGACATTGTAATCATTCTAATTATTTGTAGGTTTGTATAGATTTTGAGCATCAACTCTTATCTAGTTTGTAAATGCTCATTCATTGTAATAAGTCTAACATACCCAACCACCCAGGTTGGTTCATGCCATCAAAACTATTTCATGCTATGATACTGTACTGTAACATACCCAACATCCAACTAAGTTATGCCACATAAATTTTTTGAACTACATGCGATTAAAACATATACAGACAGAAACTCTTGCGGAATTTTATATATAAAACTCAAAACAGACAAATACATTCTGTAAAAGAATAGATTCATATAGAAATAATAGTAAACATATACATGCAACATAGACAGACAATACCCATAAATATAAATACAGGTATAAACCACACATAGGAAAACCACATAAAAATAAACACATAAATAATAATGCAACATGTAATACAACATACAATTGACACTTATTGGCCCTTGACTAGGTTTTGAGGAAATCTTGGTCAGGTTTGACCACTTTTTGGACTTCGACATAGTGATTGGGGAAGGTGCGCCAAAGTGGAGCTAAGATCGAGGATCTCACTTGTTTTGCGGGATTTGTGGAACCAACAAGGGGTTCATTAGGGTTTTTGTAATGAGTTATGGGATGTCATCCCATGGGTCTACCCATGATTAGGCCTTATTGTAAAAGTATAAATAAGTAGGAATTTGTGATAGGAAGGAGGGGATTAGAGAATCAATGTAAGAGAATTAGAGAGCAAAGTCTAAGTGGATAAGTGCAAGTAGTTCTAAGTTCTTTGTGAAAACAAAATGTGTATGTAAGGCTCTGTGCTCGATAAAGGAGTTGGCTCTGTGCCTTGACCTAATTTTGGGAAGGAGGATCTGGTGCTCAGTGTGAAAATCTCCTATCCTCTGCGAAGATTGTCTCTGTGGCTTGGTGCATAGGAGAAAATGAATGTAAGAGATTGAAGAATAATAGAGAAGACGAAGCATTTGGTGGACGTAGCCCCACACTAGGGTGAACCACATATATATTGTATCTTTTGGTTGCTTTGTGTTGTCTGGTTTATGTTATGAATGTGTCCAGGGATTTTCTTATTATGTTTGTTAGATAGCTCTATTGATTCTTAGTGCCTCAATTAAATATGAATTAATGTTAGATCTAACTTTGTGCTGAGTGCTAAGTGGGTGAAGTGTTTACTTTTTATTTTTACTACACTGATCCATATTAGGGTTTGTGTTGTGATGATAATAAAAGATAATTAACTAATGCATATCATCTTCTAAGTGTTGTTAGAATACTCTACGAAGTGTTATAATCACAGATCTGTGTCCCATATTGGTTACAAACACATGATTCCTATAACCTCCCCTACTTCTACCTCGGATGAGACTTCGCTTGCTTCACAGGTGTTTCCAAAAGGGATAGTAGTTAGGGTTTTGTTGGTGTGTTTTTGAAGCGTTGAACCATGGTTGTGCCCCTGTGCCAACAAATGGTTCCGTTGAAGGGACCTGAAACTGTGATTGTTGAAAATTGAAGTAAAGAAAAGAGAAGCTTTGTGCGTAGATATGTTGTTGTAGAGCACAATACTCTACTTGACTTGTGAAGATTTGTTCTAAGAAAGAAACTAGATCTGAAGAAAAGAGGTAAGATATTAAAAGAGGTAAAGCTCTATGCTTTGATAGAAGTATGATAAGTGAAATTTTTTGTTTCAAAAGCATGAATTTAGGTATGTTTAATAGATTTTGTCCTAGTCTAAAAGCTAGGGTGTCATTGGAATAAAGAGTTGATCTAATTAAATATAATAGAAATGAAGAAAGATATGTTATTCCTATGCATAGAAATAATTTTTGGACTAATAAGTGGATGTAGGAACCTAGAAAGAATTTTTGTAGATTGCAGGTCCAAGACTGCTATCCCAGTGTGTAGTATAGGAGAATTTGGGGAACATACAAGAGGAAAAGAGGATTGACATTATGTTATAGTTGTAGAAGAATAAGACATGTTTCTAAGGAATGCCCTGTTACATGTCCTATTTGTCTCTGTTGTAAAATTATTGGTCATGAGGTTGAGGATTGTCCAAGGATGATTGATAAAGTTGAAAGGATGAACATGAGACAAGAAGACGAAATTATAGAGACTAAGAACATGTTAGAGAATCAGAAAAAGAACAAATCAAAGGAATTTCAGACTACATTAGTACATTTGAAATAAATGATGGATGTTCATAAAGATATTAGTTTACTACAGATCTTGAAAGAAAAATAGCGCATAAGTACAAGAATAGAAGACTTCGACATAGATTGTGTCTTGGATGAGGAAACACCAATGAATATTATGTTAGAAGATACTTGGGAAATTTTGGGAAAGCCTTCTATGGTACCTTCACTGGGAAGGATAGGATTTTTCAAGGGAAAGATGATAACCTTATGTGGAAGAGTTTCTCATGTACCTATTATTATCCATGGAACATCGACTGAAGAGGAATTTGAAGTCATTAAGTTTGTTGAGAACAACGCCCCTTTCCCGTGTTTATTAGGAAAAACTTGGATTGAGAAGGATCATATCAGAAGGAAACCAGAGGAAGAAGCTATACAAAATAAAAAGAAAGAAATAAGGGTTTTCATAGCTAGAAAAATAGATCGACTAATGGAAGAACAAGAAGTTAAGTCGAAGCAACAGAAGGCAAAATAATTAGTTGTTGAAGTTGAAAGAATGTAAGGAATTTTGAAGGATCTATCTATGAAAGAAAGAAGAATACTCACCTTGGAATTAATAAGAGAAGAGGTATTAACTTCGAAGCCTTTGAGAGCACATCAGTAGTGTGAAGTCACTTCACTAGGAGAGAATAACAATAAGAATGGAAAGAGAATTATATAAAATGTTAGGGAAGCTTAGATTACAGGGAAGAACGAAAGGAAGATCAATAAAAAGAAAGCAAAGTTAGGAAAGCTATAGGAAGCTACAGAGAACAAATGGAAGACTTCATAGACTGGAACCTCGCAGGAGGTAGGTTCGCAGGATTTTAACCTAGCCGGAGTAGTTAAACCGCGCAGAATGAGACTTCACCCTGGAGAAGCTATATGACCATTGGAGATGCCTAGACCATTAGAACGATGCTCCATAATGGCTATGAAACACATTTATGGGTGGATGGATTGCTTTTGGGATGTTGAGACCATGCCATAATGGAAAAAATTGCATTGATGGAAGCATTCCTATCCGTTGGAAGAATCTGTTACGATCCTCTCTTATTTAACCCGTCGGACGTTGTGTTGGGACCAATTTTTTCCACCTATGATTAACTGAGCTAACAGAGAGTTGATTGTGTGTCGATCTATAATTCAAAATCTATATGTCGATGTCCATTTGTCCACTTATCCGTTCGCCTACCCCGACCTGCATGTTTAACAGTGAGAATGTTTGGCAAACCCATTGAGTTAGAGAAGTCCGTCGAGGAGGTTCTTAAGAAGTTCATGGCTGATGGAGCTATTTCTGAAGGAGTACAAACATCACCGACTAGGGGACTTCAAGATTCCCCTTCGACTAGATGTCATTCTGGTCATGCTAACCCTGCGACTGAGAGCGAAATAAGCATCACAGATATATGGTGAATGCGAATAAGATCCCTTCGATATTACCAGAATATATTCCATGATTGGCTGGAGAGGTTAACCGTGACAGTATACCATGTGAATATGAATACATTTCGATCACCCCGTACATCCTAAAAGGAATACGCGTAGTTGGGAGAGAGTTAGGATAGATCCCACTACTGAAGAACATTGACTTCAACCTTGGAGAGAGAAATAACTATGCTATGCTTGCACCTCATAGATATTTGATGAGGATGATTTGGAATAAGCCTCTCTTGGTCTCCCAGCCTTGGATTAAGGAGCTCACGTAGTCCACTATACTCAATGTGATGAATATTCCCCATTTTGGTCGTCACCAGGTGGTTAATGCTTGCGTTAAACTCCTCTTGTTGTGCTACCATCGTGTATACCTATGGCTCGATTGGAGTATTACTGTGGATCCAATGCTGATCAACTTGATTACAAGATTAATCATGTAGGGACCTAACCTTCAGTAGTTTTACCCAGGGAAGGCTTCAGAGTGCTCTCTGGAAAAATGCATCAAGGAGGCTTACGATGAAGTCGAAAAGGGAAAGCGAGGATACAAGGTAGCCTCTATATAGTATGGTGTAGTGCGCCTCACTTTCCAACTCATAGCTGGAAAGATCGTAATAAAGAATCGCCCCACACAGGTCACCGGGTTCGTTGTGGACCTCACAGGAAAATGTGTGGAGGGAATGCAAATGAATTGAGAGATTTACCTCGTCAATGAGCTTGAGAAATACTTCCACGAAGCTCAGGATCAGGGATATGAGTTCCATTTTAGCTATATTCTCATGTTGATTTCATTTGTCACTTGGAAAATGGTTGAAGGAGCCACCTTCCCGGAGATTGAACCATCAGAGCTGTTGGCCGCTAGGTTTTCTACCTTGTGGTATACCAATGACATGTCGAAGCAATGGCAGTCGAACATTGTGTTCCATGCGTATTATCAAAAAATGAAGGTTTCCATTGAAGCATTTCCGCACATGACACCAGACACCTTTCCCCAGTACAGAACAATAGATAAGTTCTGTGTAGATGAACATATTATCTATATGAATGAGTGCAAAGATGAGACCAAAGAAGAGTTATAGTCATATTACAAGCTGACAGAAATTCACATGGAACAGATCATGAAGGAGTGGCCTGAAGAGTTCCTTGTACTGGTAAATGATGCAGAACTCTCTGACACTGGCATCATAGGAATCCCCCTCGTCACTTAGGTTGAGCATGAAGGACAGTCCAGTGCAAACAAGAATAAGAAAAAGGAGGAAGTCCAGAATATAGACACCGTCGAGGAGGACATTGCTTCTGAAGGAAATTGATCTGACTCACTAAGAGGAGGAGACAAAGTAAATGGAAAAGGAGGAGGTGATGAAGGAGAAAATTAAGGAAAAGGAAAAGCTACACCATTGAAATATCCCCTTACTAAAAGCGTAACACCACAGAAGAGGAAGGTTTCCTTGCAAAAACCTTTAGCAAGAAAGAAGACGCGGGCTAGCAAGCCCCAGTTAGAGGCCATGCTCAGGGAGGATGACATCAAATTGGTTTGTGGAGCCATGGAGGATGCATCTGAGGATATATTACAGAGATATGGAGTGAAGCAGAAAGATATGTATGAAAGGGTTGATAAATAATTAAACGAAATGCAGTAGGCTATTCGATCGGTCCGTGAAGTGCCTACAACACCCTCTTCATCACATGTTGCAGAATTGGGGGATGAGCCCACCCAATTAAGAAGACTTGTATATGTGACAGAGGCTCAACTTCAAAAAATCCAATAAGAAAAGGAGAAGGCCACAAAATTCTTGAAACAAGAGAACGAGGAAGTCTTAGAGCAATGAAGATATAAAGAGAAAAGTACTAGTTGCTTGCAAAGCATAATTCATTCAAAGAAGCGGTGAATAAATCACTTCACTCTATACTAGGCTTGGCACAGGGGGAACATGAGTCGATCGAGGTTCAAGTGGTGAAGCTTGTTGAGGCCATCCAATAGATTCAAGAGAGGATAACGTAGTTTGAGATTCAATCAGTATCAAGCACTCCGTAGGAGGTGCACTACCAAAGGGAGGAATCCATTAAGAATCCAATAGGAAGGATCAAAGACCTCACCTCATAATGCAAACAGTTGAGAGATAGAAGTGTGCAAACTTATGAACACGTCACAGAAGATCCAGAGCTAAGGAAGCTGGAAGTGCATGTTGGAGTTACTTCATACACACCTAGGATTTTTTTTCCTAATGTTTTTCTGAGTTTATTGGTCATAATTAGTCATTATCCAATCTCCTATATTTTAGGGGAGAATATTCCACCTAGAAAATATTCTCTTTCAGTTGACACTTCAGTTTGACTAGTTGAGTTCAGTTTAGATGCTGCATTGGTTTTGTCACCATGCAACATTGGGATCATCACCATGATAATTAGACCTT